>OY757188.1:101829721-101834574 GCA_963583895.1 Melanophora roralis | reverse complement strand
GGTCGTATTCAAGTAGAAGAATGTTGTCACTTGTGCTTGCAGTTACGTCTAAAGCAAAAATAAAGTCGTAGATCATATATCAGCAGCTTGAAACTGCTCGATAGCCTGCCTTTAAATCAAATGTTTTTATTATATGTTAAATTTTTGTACTTTTATGCTTCTGTTCTATGTTATTTAATTAAGTAGACCATACAGACCCGAGCAGCTTGGTGCGCAATTAAAGATATTAAGAATAAATAAGTTTCCCATGTAAATTGAAAAAAAAATTTTTTGCTGCACAGTTGTAAAGATACAAAATTTTTTCGAAGTTAAAGTTCTCAAGAAGTTTCAGATTCACGATTTTTTTGTTGCATTCCCTAAAGGTACCCGGTTACCTAGATGCACATATAAGGGTTAAAAAATCATAATTCTTCTGCAAAGGTGGTTAAAAAACAACCAACTTACTTTAAATATATTTAAATTAGCTAGAAATGCATCTTGAAATAATTTCCCTAGTTTGCATTTTAAAAGAAGTTAAAGACCAACTTAATTTATATCCCTCGGTTCGAACATACATAATATGTATCTTATATAGTATAGTATATACAGCATGTGTATATTACATTATAATACCTTAACAATCTACAATAGCGTAGGGTACTTAAGACATTGAAATAAGGTGCGGGTGTTTATGTTAAAATAGATAGCAAACAGATACATTGATAAAGAGAAAGAAATTTCAAAGAGTAAGAAAAAACATTATCAACAAGGTGCTAAAAATTAAATTTAAAATTTTATGTCTGATCGTTTAAGGCGTGTGTCGAAAACAACTTATGACATTAAGGATAAACAAATTCAAGGTGGTATTAAAGGAATTAATTTTTTTTTGTATTTCACAAGCAATGATAATATAAAATGGTATTAATGTGAGGTCTTTTTAAAACAGAAATCCATAACTCATTTAAAATTTATAATAAATTTTATTTAGGTCATCATAAAATTTGGGTTTCTATGCATTTAATATTTTTAATCTCATTTTAATAATTATTTAGAAAAGAAAAACATTGACTCACTTTTGTAAATTAGTCATATTTATTTGTTGTCTAAACAATTTTAATATTTTTAATTGATTTTTTTCTCTCAATAAAATAAAAAAACTTTAGAAAAATTATTTTAAGCCAGTTGAGTTATTAACACTACCCTTTTCCTAAAAAAAACATGAAACATCTTTCTATGTGGATTAGTTTGATTTTTGAACAGTTTTTATTTGCTTTAATTTTAAGCGGAAGTTTCTTGTTTATGAGTGTTTCAGTGTATCCCTGTTATTAATTGTCATAAATCTTGATAAAGTAATAAGCTGTCAGTTTCAGTTTTTATTTTCTTCTACATTTATAATAATACGTTTTTTTCAAATAATTATATTTGAAAAATAAAAATTGGTCTGCAAAAATTTGAATGAATAAAATGAGATATGAAATAAATTTGAATCTTTTATTTTTGTTTAAACGTGTGATTATAGAAAGTTAAAAAAAGGGTTTGAAGGAGTAAACCTGCTATTATTTATAGCAAATATTAAATAATTTTTAAGCTTAGAAAGTTGTAGGTAATTTGAATTTAATTTGATTTTTTTAATTAAGAAAATATTTAATCCCAAAAAGACTTTTAGATTAAATTGAATTTTTTTTTATAAACAAAAATTAAAAAACTTAACTTTAAACAAAAGTATGTTTAATAACAAATTGTTAGTTTCCATTAGTAAAAAATTGTTATTGTTTGGCAGTAAGTAAAGGGTGTACCATTACTTGTAAATTTACTTTAAGTGTTAACATACCACCCGTTTACCTAACAACGTCATAATTTAAAAAGTCATTTTTAGGTTAACTATTCAGAAATGTTGAAAATGTTACGTTTTCTGCTGAATCGAAATTTCAAAATTCAATTATTTGTTCTTTTTACATTTGAATTTAAGCTTATAAAATAAATAAATTAGCATTTAAAAAATTTGATGCTAGGTATGGACCAATATTGATTCAAAGAGTTGGTGGCATTAAACCTTTGTCTACGATTGGTTACGAAGATAAATAAAGACAACCACATCATCTCACAAATCAGCACTCGGGGAGTTTCTGAGCTTATTGTTCATACCTTCAAATACAAATTATAAAAACAATATATGAAGTGAAAAAGAAAGAGAGTTTTAGGAACTCTTCTTTGCCTATCGGCAGGCAACCCAATTCTCAGAATAAAGTCAATAAAGTGTTTCTTTTAATATTGGTTAAAGCTTTACTTAAGTTATTTGCTCTTTGTTTCTCTAATCTCGGACAGTCACAGTCAACATGATCTATAGCTGCATATTACTCCTCACCTTCACACATCCTTGAATAATCCGGAAAGCCGCAGTGACATTTGCTTTTACCCAAAACTCTTCAGCACGTACCTGAACCTCAAAAACCTATTGTCTACCATATATCCGTTGCTGCCATGCGGTCACTTTTGTTTTTAATAAAAAAATAAATTTATGCTTAGCACTCTAGTCTTCCCACTTTGGCCTATTTTTATTCTCATAGTTTTCCCTTTAGGCGTCACCTCAAGGGCTTTCTGGCAGATATGTTGCTTTGCATTGAAACTCCATGGAGTCTGATTTTACGAAATGTGTAGCTCCACCAAAGGTATTTCGCTTAAAACTGACCTTTGTGAACCATCAGTCCGCTAAAAATTTCTTATTGCCCAATTTTATTAATATAATTGTGTAGAACCTGGTCCTAATTATCTTCGTGCCGCCAATACTCACCAAGAACTAGGTGTGGAATTACGCCAAGTAAGGCACATTTTTGTATGTTAGTGAGAGGCTTTCTATAACATACCTTTTGTACTGCTTGCCACCACAAAGTATATACGTATATCAGAATTTTCCTACGAACCATTCCAAAATTCATTTAATCGAATTTGACCGCAGGCCTAAGCATTTTACTATGCAAAGAAGGAAACAAAGAGTAAAGGTCCCTTCGGACCTATTTTACTACTAAAACTACCCCAAATAATTAAATCTCACATGCTACGTCCGATTTCATTCAAATATCTCTTCAACTCCCAGCCCAAACATTTTTTTATTATGGAAGAGGAGTTTTCTTTCTCTAAGATAATTTTAAGCATCATTGATAAATACATGTTTTTCAAACAGGATAATTTAAGAGCATAAAAATTTAGTTGTTAAGCTATTTCCACTAAATAAAAGAGTTGAGGCTTTTAAGTAGAAGAAAATTGTTTTTCTTCTAATATTAAATTATTATTATTATTGTTCTAATATTAAATATAAAATATTATGCTCGTGTAGAACAGATGTGTCAAACATTGCATTTAATTTCAGTTTACTGTTCTCTTAATCATGAATTTCCTTTGCGTGCAGGTTAACACTTTCAGCTGACAATATGCATCTTATTTTCATCAAAATTATAAATAAGATTATAGCGTTATCAAAACTCAAATTAAATCTTCAACACCTTTTTAAATAACCAACCATTAGAGAAATACTTTAATTGCTAAAAATTGCTTAAAAGAAAAATTTTAAAAAGTAAAACAATAAATATTAGCCCGGAGTCTGCAACTATCAGGGCGTGCATGATGTTGATTGCATCATCATTACCATCAAGTGTCAGTAAAAACTTTAAGGCGTACATGTGCAGGCAGTGTCTCTCTATTCGAATTTAAATACCAAACTTAAATCATTATTAAAGTTACATGTTAGAAAAAAGAAAATGCACTAAACTGTAGACAGCACTAAACATCAGAAAAAATTAATGATTCAAATCTTAAAAGCGATATTATAATGCCACTATTAAGTCAACACGTATATAGAAATGCACACAACATTTGCCATAAGAAATAAAGCACTAAAATAGCTAAAGCGTTTTAACATGCTAAACATGCTCATACACTTGTCACATTTGATGGACATGATTAAAAGAAATGTTTAAAAAAAAACAAAAATTGTTTTATACATCTAGCAAAATGTTAAAACTATTTGGAGAAAAACTTTAAAGTGAAGACCACAAACTTAAAATTTTTTTAAGGAATGGTTTCTCCGAGAGACTGTAAGCACCAGTAAATCTGATTGTGTTTAACACATTTAACTGACAAAATATAAAGAATTAATTTTATTTGATTAATAAATTTTAAAAACACGAGGGGATAAGTGCAGGGCATCTCAGTTTGAAAATAAACGACAATAACTGATGAGTTTTATAATTTGTAGCCTTAAATATGAAAGTAAGTGGAATGGGTTTTTCATTGCGTGTGCAACATTGAAAAATAAGCAAAAATAATTAGTTTGAGTTAAAATTTTTTGTAACAAAAACAAGACACGGGCGGGCCAAATCATCGACTGAACTACAATATATTTAGCTGTCAAGACATCTTTGCACAAAAAAATCAGTTGAAACTTTTTTAAAGATAATATTGGGAAATTGAGATACATTTAAGTCCCAAATTAAAATTTGCGGGTTTTATATATATATTTTAACTGATCAGTACAGTAACTTTAGATTAATAAAACATATGTTTAAAAATTAGTAAAGTCTCTGTACAATACGTGGCAAAAAAGACCTTATGTGAAAACAAAAGGGTGGTAAAATTGTTGAGTAGGGCATATATACTTTAGGCAAACATTATCAGCGCAAGACTCAGTGCGTTGCTATGCAAAGAGCTAACATCTTAGCAGCCACTGTTTCGACCCCCATAAACTGACCACTTTAATGGTCTTTTGATAATGTTGGAAGAATCAGCTTAATGGCGCTAAACGCTGTGTTTTGTATTACTGGGCTATGAGAAGGCACTTGGTACCCTGTCATAAAAAGCAAAGGATGGCCTCTATACGT
>OY757188.1:101677221-101824721 GCA_963583895.1 Melanophora roralis | reverse complement strand
TGTATGGCGGTTAGTAGCTACACCTTCTCTTTTATAAGTGTGTCTTAAAAGTATATTTTGTTTTTGTACTAAAATATACATTTCAGCTTGTTTGTTCTTTTTTGAGGTGTTTTTTTTTTCAACGATCCTTTATCGAAAAGAAATGTTCGTAATGAATTTCACCGGTTAACAAAGGGCGCCTTTAATAATTTAAAGTAAACATGTCTACATTTTTACTAAAATCAAGAAATGAAAAAGAAGGATTTGAAAATAATATACAGCCTTCATTAAATAATTTGCTGATGGTTTCGTTGTTGTTGTTTTTTTTACTGGTAGCCGTTTAACATTTTCTTCGATTTGGTTATCTTTTAGTAGTATTTGTTAATTATATGGCCGAATCTTTAACTAAAATTATTTCCCCGCAGACATTGTTAGCGGCTTGTTTTAAAACCTTAATTATTTTAAGACACTTTCGAATAAATTTTATGTGTCTGAGATTTGTTTGCAGGTATTTTATTTATGTGTTTTGAGTATTAAAAGGTTTGTATGCAAAAAAATAACAAACAAAAATTAATAACAACAAGACTGTTGAAATTAAGACAGGTTATTAATTCTTATGACGGCGTCTTTTGAATTCGTACGAAACGATGTCTTAACTAATGCGCCCATTTTTGAATTTGCAAGCAATTCTATTTTACTTAAATTTTATTTTAAATATTACTTAGAAAAATTTAATTCCTTTGACTGTGTTGTTTTTTTGGGTAAACATTATATGATCTAAATAGTTACTACTGCATAGCCAGGCTTCTGATTTTTAAACTCATCCTGACAGCAGTATTCACTCAATATTGTGGTCTGAAATTGGCTTCACCGCATGCTAATCGTTGCAAGAAATATTTCTTACAAATCCTCCGCACACTATTTGTATCACTCACCTGGTAAGATACTTTATTTTTAAAGGAAGATGTGCCTTTAAAAATACTTCAGGTATTTTGGCTTTATTTTGACTCCCAAATATTCCGATACGCTCATACCCAAAAGTTACCATTTTTCCTCTCTATTTTTTTCCCGAAAACTTTCCTAAGAGGGAAATAGTGACTGCAGGGTTGCTTTGTACCTCATTTTTGACTGAACTAGCACTATTGTTGCACCACTGAACCCATATGAGAAGATTTCAAAAACTTAAGTAGAGATTTACACATTCCTTCATGAAGTGGGAAATGATTTAGTAGGGAATATCTTTGGTCCGTTTGTGTTTGGAACATGGGCACAGATAAGGTTGATGTGGTTTAATTTATTTTTACTCCCTTTGCATTCCACAATTGCGCTGATGATTTTAAATTGGTTAACTAAAAAAGGCATTTTAATTAGTTGCATCGTGGCTGATGTATAAATTATTATGATGGAACTCTCAGGCTATGCTTCCTGAAATCTGTTCTTTTTATAATCGTTTTGTGGGATATATGGCCGCGATGGATCTGTGCTTGTAACTAAACTTGTGTACTTCATACAATTCTAAAAACTGATGTCAAATTGTTGAAGGTTTAATATAAAACTTTTATTCATATGCAAACGTTTTTTAATTAAAAAAAAAGATATTAAGAATATATTAATCCACTACTTACTACCAAAGTGTAAGAAAAATTTTTAAACCAGAAAAAATTTGTAGGCTTTCAATAAGCAAAGTCTGAATATTTTTTGTTTATTTGTCTAAACATACTTTTATTTGTTTATTACTTCGTATGAGATAAAAACCTTGGGAATTCATTCCCTTTACTTCTTCTTTACCTATATTGATTGTTTTTCAATCACCTGTTGTAACACCTTTATCTCGTTTTCTAATAGCTTGAAAAATTTATTAATTATTTACAATTTCACAACAAATATTTAATGGTTTAAAAGCAAATAATTTTTTTTTTTGAAAATACTACTTATATATATGTGTCGTTTTTAAACTGAAATAAAACTTTTTCCAGACATAAGGATTTGTATTATAATAATCGTAATATTTTTGAAAAAAGAATATTTTTGCTTGAATTTTATTTTAATCGCGAGCAGTTAAATTCATAGTAACATTTGGCCACAAAAACCATATACCGCTCACTCCCTATTACAGGGTTGTATGCAACATTTATTTAATTTATATTTTTCTGGCACTATTGTGAGAATTTAAATTTTAGTGTTACTTCAGAGTTTGCAACTACGACTTTGTGATATTTAAGCAGCGATATATTATTTAGTTCGGTAATATTTGTTTAAATAGTATTTGTGTCCAAAGATAATCTTATGTCTATTAATATTATCCTTTCATCTAAGCAATGTAATTTAATGTTTTTATTTACTTTTGATAATTTCTAACATTTTTTTTAGAGAAGTGTTTTATTTATATTTTTACAGGTTGATAGTTTTATTTATTCAAGTTAAAGAGTATCTCCTATCATTGGATAACTACATACACATGTGGTATGGGAATTTTAGTTTCTATGGTCAGATATAAAGAGTTTTGTGTTAAGGTTTGCTTTAAACATTCTCTTGCGGTGAAGAAAATTGTTGATAACAATAACAAGTGTTTTTAATACTAGAAGATATTCATTTTATTTGAACTAATATACCCGTAGCTAAGAAACTTTCCCAAATTTGAACACAAATAAAAATTATCCATTCAATAAATTATATATTAGCATGATATTTCAGATGTTGTTATATATTCATTGTTAATTATTTTGTGATTTTTAACCACAACAATATACAAAACTACAAATATTTTTTTTTTCAAATTTCATAAAACTTAAATTTTTATTTAATTTTTTTTTTTTTTGGGAGAAAGTTTTTTAAAAAATTTCTCTGTATTAATAACCGTACAAATATTAAAACTTTTAACACCCCATTAAAAGCAAAAAACCTCAAGTCAAATTAAAATTTAAATGTGGCTCATTAAAATTTTTTATATATAATATCCTTAGGATATTTAAAGCTTTCAAAAAGATAGACAACACAGAAGTGCTTACACCTTATATTTATTTCAGTAAATAAAATGTTTGAAGAAAAAAATAAATAAACCGAAAGTAAGATTACTTTATCCGTTTTAACAATTTTAAACATAGTTCTCGCTTTGCATTTAATTTGACATAAGGTGGGCTGCGAATAATAAGGTCTGACACTTAGAGCTCCTCTTCAACAAAAAGTATTGTCAGGAAGAGCCAATCACTTGTAGACCGATTCGTATAAATTTTAAAAAGCTTAGTGTCAATAACAGTATATATATATGGAAAACCGTTGACCTAAGTAACATAAGTTCTGCAAATTTAAAGGATAATTAATATTAAATTAATCAATCAATCATAAATTGCTTTAGTCAGGGTGTTTTACAAGCGCAGGTATTAACAATGTTGAGAAAGCAGAAAAGGCTTGCCAAGCTAATTAAATGTTGATTAAGTAAGGTTCTTAACTAGCACAACAACAGGTTTCTAAAAATAATAAATTATTTTTTTTTTTTTTGCCAAGCCCAGATCTGAATTTAAGACTTGAGGAAGCGGTATTCTGAGCAAGACTCTGAACTATTGTTATAGTTTAGGCGGAGGTAAGATTGGGTTAGGGAAATGTTTAGGTGGTCCTTCCCTAAATTCCTCACAGAGACCCTTGGTACCATTGGTATTACCAGACAAGTAACATTCTTTCTTGGCGAATGCTACCGGCCTCCAGTCTTAAATACTTTGACCAAAAACGCATTACTGCTTAACAAAAAAATCATATTTTATCTGTGACGCATTCTGCTACACTACAAAACCTTTCCCATCTTTTATTTTGTTTATTTATTTCAGTTAATAATTACAATTCAGAACATGTAAACGTAACATGTAGTTATATCTTGTTATTCATCCCTCTCTTATAACATAGACTAAAAGCACTCCTTCCCAAAGATAGAAAATATTTCCCCGTTTGCTGACCATATAACCTCTACAAAATCTTAAAAATTCTAGGCAAAGTAATATTTTTCCAAACCTACATGGATTTGACCCTGACAGACGCAGGAACGATGTTGCTTTAACCCCCTTTGCTTGATGTAATATTTATGTACAATGTGATTAGTTCTTAGTGCCTGAACATTTATTATAGTAAAAGGGTCATACGCCAGTTTGCCATTTTGTTTGTTATTCCTACATCAGCAATATCGGTTAATTGCAAACCAAGATATAGGCATACCCCTGAGATAACCAATGGTAATACAAAAGCAAAAGGGAAGAAAAAAAATTTAAATAGTTAACAGGGAAAATTTTTTGGTTGGGGTTTTCAAAAAACTATTGGAAAAATTTGGTTTTTTGATGCAAATGCTCAAAAAGTTGATTAAATTCATTATATAAAGGTAGAATATATTCACGAGGTAGAAGTCTACTGATGATTTGGTGTTAGAATCAACAAAATGCATATGGGCACACTAAACCTACAACAAACCTTATAAATAAGCCTAGAAAGTTGGGATAAAATCCTGAAAAATACTTGAAAATTGGAAACATATTTTTATTATTGATATTATTGACAGCTCGTGGTCTAAGATTTTTGATACAATACATTAATTAATTACATCTATCGATATCCAATTTGTCTGGTACAATTTATATGTTGGATAGAAGCAAAGATAGTTATAGCCCCCATTAAAACGAACTGATTTCTCTGAACATTTTTACAGCTATCGACCTGTAGTAGACTTCCACATTTCGAAAGCAAAACTTGATGAATATGAGGGCCCCTATGCAAATGGAACAATTTAATGGATTGAAACACGGGAGATGAAAAAAGTTCCATGTTTAGGGTACATAAGATTCGACATAACCAAATGTAGCGCTTTTGCTTGTTGTTTTAATAATTTTTCTTTAATAATCTTTAAACAATTTTTTTTAAATACTCTATATGTGGCAAGATTTTTGTCAAAATTGTCGTAAAGGCATGTCATAAGTTTTTCTTGGTAATATTTGAAAAGGTTTCAAAAATAAAAAATATATTTACAAAAAATATGACAAATTTAAAATGCTTATATTCTACACGTAAATGATCGATGCATAATGATATTACCTAAAGCCCAGCAAATCATAAAGCATTTTTATGACTTTTCTGTAAACACAACAAGTTAAAATTTAGTTTTTTTTTATTAGACCAAAAACAATTTAATGAGTATTGTCAAAATTAAAACCAAAAAACAAGTTAACAGCAGAAAACAGGGTCATTGGTGAAAAAAGGCCATAACAACCCAACACCAAAGTACTAAAATACAAAATTATGTTGTTGTCGTTGTCGGTTTTAATACACCCTCCAGAAACAGACATCACACAGATGAAACAAACCACATGTAATAAGATTTGTTTTATTACAAGTATTTCTTTTAACACGATTATTTCTTTTATTTCCTTTTTTTCTTTTATAATTTTTATTTTTAACTTTAATATAAAGAAAACACACCAAAATCATGTTTATGTTTAAAGCTTACATAAATCGCCAAAAAAGCCCTTAAAAATATCGACAATAAAATTTTTTAAAAGGACAACTTCAATGTAAAAAAATCTACCAACTAAATGACTGGCAGCAAAGCATGCATGAAAAAATACATATAAAAAATACTTGCAATAAATTCTGGGTGATTTTAGGTGGTTTCCTTTAGCTTAAAGCAAAATCCGATGCATGGCAGAGATCTTAAGTTTCAGGGAGCAGATTTAAAGCACAGTTTAATATTTAACTCGATCCCTTTCTACACAATTGACGCACTTTTAAAAGCCAAAATAAATAAAAATGTAATTTTAAAATTATAGTTTTTAGCCGAAAGTGGCATAAAAATTGCAAACGAAAAACTTAAATTAAATAACAACACTTGCTGTTAAAATTGAAATCGATGCAAAAAAAAAACTTTTTTTAATTTTAATTTGTAAAGTGAAAATATTTTGTTTTGCAAAATTAAGGTTTTTTGACCCTTTTTTAGTGTTTTTTTTGTTTTTAACTTGAACAAAAATCACAATTATTTTTTATTGGCAGATGACAACAAAATTGCTTTAAATATTTAAAATCAATTTCTTTTAACATATGTTGGTAGTTTATCATATTAACTTGTTAAAATTTTTAATAATTTCTTAAGACATATTGCTTTCTTAAAACTAATTTAAGCTTTTGCTAAGCTCATGTTTGAGAAGTAACCATCGAGCTTCTGTTATTAATGTTTGAATATGAAATTGACTTTTTACCGCAAAAATTAATCGTTTTCGAAAACAACCAACAAATCAAGAAGCAACATTGTTGTGCGTATTTTGAAAACAGAATTGGGTGATCAAAGTGTAATGAATATGTCTTTTTGTTGTTTTCATGCATTTGGAAGTTAGTTTGAACAAATCGATTTTATTTTTTTCTTTAAAATAAAAACGATAATGAAGAGCATGCCATCTTAATTCGATCGATTGGTTGCAGGTCAGTTTGGAATTAATAACTTCTTACAACTGGCATTTAAAACGTTTTATGATTTCAGTGATTTTGTTAATACAAATTTTGTTTTTAAACAAAAAATTAACCCACTTCTTCGTAGGCTCAGCTTAAAACAAAGTATTGAATGCCAACAAAAAAAAAAACACAACGAATATTTAAAAGTAAAATTTGCATGATTTTCTGTAAAAGTTTATCCCTGCTTATGAATTTAACTAATTTTTACAAATGAACCGAAATCTACTTAAAATAAAAAATTATATTTCAAGACTGCTTAATTTCATGTTTTAGTACTTTCTGACTACTTGATTGATTTTCGACCTGGGTTAATAGTTCCAATATAATAATTTTTCTGGACTAAAAACCTCAAAAAATCCACAAAATTAAAAAAGTATCAATTTCAGCGAATTAGGACCTTGATTTGGATCAATATTCCTAAATTTTGTATTTCTAAAATAAAGAAATAAAAAAAGTACCAAAATGTGGAAAAGTACCTCATACCACTTAAGTGAATTGGAACACAATCTGCATAAAAAGTGTTTAATTTCTAAAGTTATATCAAAAAATAATTTTTTTTCACAAACTTTATTGGTTTTCGAACTTAATAATCTCAAATATGGCAAAAAACGAAGAAAAATGCGAAAATATTACTTTCTGAGTGCCTCAAAGACTTTCGACTTCAGTTTGGATAAATATTCCCTAATTTCATATTATCAAAACGATGATTTAAAAAAAAATACAAAAAAGTACTAAAAAAGGAAAAACTGTGCTTAAAAAAAACTTCAAAAGACCTTCGATCCGAATTTTGGTAAATTTTCCTTAATTTCATATTTATAATCTGATAAATTGAAAGAAAAATCCAATAATAATCAAAAAGAGGAACAAAGTACTTTCCGACCATCTAAAAGCCTTTCTGACCACTTTAGGTCTTTTTAATTTTTTTAACTGAAAAACAAAAATCTAAAAATGTACCAAACAAAAAGAAAAATCACTTTTTGTCCATCAAAGAGGCCTTTGACTTGAGGCCTTTGACTTTAGTTCAATAGTCATTAAACTCATATTTCATTTAACTCATATTTCAAGCCTTGTAATTTAAAAAATTGCAGAAAGTACCAAAAATATGAAAATAATGCATTATTTAATATTTTTTTATTTAATGTTTCCAAAACAGTACCAGATATGCAAAAAAAAGTGCTGTTTGTCCTCATACTTGATTTTAGGTCCTAGTTTGGGTTAATATTTCATATTTTTAGATTCACAAACATGAAAAATGCAAACCAGTACCAAAAAGTGGAAAAAGTACTTAGTTGACTTTCAACCTCAATATGTGTAAATATTTGTTTATTTAATATCTCCAGATCATAGTCCCAAAAATTGCTAAAAGATGTCAACAATATATAAAACTAAAAAACACTTCCTGGCCACCTTATTGCTTTTCGCCCTAAGCTGGGTAAATATTCTTTAACTTTGTATTTGTATATATATTTCTAAAAACTTTAAAAAGTACCAAAAATGTAAAAGTACTTGGATTATGTTTCTTTCCTTACTGGCATTACAAAATGAACCTAAAGACCAGGGATTTTTAAAAAGCACCAAATACTTTGAAATTTGCCGAACGTTTAAATTATGTTGAGGTCCTTATTTTAAGGGTTACAAAATGACTTCGGATGGCCCAAATATATTTTTTCTTTTGTTTACTCACTTTGTGTAGAAGTAACAAAATAGACGTTAGTAGTATTAAAACAAAGTTTTTACCTTGTTTCACCTCTAAGAGTCCAAAATTTTGAAAGAGTGCCAGCTATGGTTTTGCTTATATGTATTTTGAAAAGAATTAAATACCTTTTTTATTTTTTATTATCGCTAAGGACACAGAAACTTGCTGATTATTTCCTAATTCGTTTATTTGTACCACATTAGGGTCCGATTTTCCTGAAATTGCATCATATAATCATGATAAGTTAATCAGTGAACCAGTCGTTAGCGTTATCCCTAAAAACATATAGATGCAAGAAATCCAACCAAGAAAAATTTGAAAGCAATTATCATTTACGTAAATCAATGTTTTCATTATTGTTTACAACATGATTAACAATATAAAGCGAATACCAATGAAAATTCCCAAACAAGAACCTAAAGCTATTACAAGAACCATTAAACTAAGATCTTGTTCTAAGATATTGAAGCAATTATTTGTATCATTAATGGTTTAAAAAATGTTAAAAACAACATTACACTGACACATATTTTTGGCCTCAATTTTTTCAAATGCACTTACCAAAAGGCAAATAAAAAAAAAACTATAAACTAATGAACGAACAACAAAAACAACACTTGAAACAATCGGCTAATTTGTCATCTCTAACTACAGGATACTTAAATACAAAAAACAAGAAATACATGAACAAATCCTCATACATGCCTGCAGTTAAGTTAAATTCAATGGCTGGCTTATCGTCCGTCGTAATTTTATGGCTCCATAAACTGTGAGTAAGGTGTGTGTGTGTTAGTGTGTTTATGTGTGAGATTGTTTTGTCTACCTCTAACTAAGTAATTTCTGACACAGTGGTTGTGGCGACAACGTGCAAATTTTCTAACCTGCATAAATTAAGAGATAAGATTATAACTAGATTTAGACTTTATTTTGGTTAAGATATAATGTTGTCACAACAACAACAACTACAGCATAATCACAAAAACTCCAGATAATAAAAAAAGAGAACGACAATTTCAAAGTAAAGGACTGTCTAATCGTCTAAATGATCATATAGAAATTAATTTGGCACAAAAAAACTTGTTTTTGGGAGACCACTTAATTACGTTGTTTAATGAAAGTATTTGTGTACTATTTGTTTTTGTTGTTAACTGTAAGCCAATTGCTTAGAAAAATAGTCTAGATAATTAATCACCACAAACAGAGTTGTTGTCTTTAATGGACCACCTAGGTTTTGTTAAAATAAAACTGCACCAGCTAAAGAAAGTAGATTTTATTTGCTTGTAAGTATTAAAAAATTCCCTATACTCGGTAAGAAGGTAAAATTAAAAATATTGTTAAACAATATTTTAGCCAAAAGTCTGTGGCAAACTTCGTCAAAATTGCTTAAGAACTATTTAAAAATCAATCTTGATCTTGAATGACGGCAGCTGTGTTCCCAACCAACAATTACTATAAAACGACAACACACTTTGATCAGACCAACCCAACGAACTAGTACAGGGCCAAATAAGTTAGGCTTGGTTGAAGCAACTCACTGTGCTTCATATAACGAGTGGACAAAAATAAAAGGAGTTGCCACCTAGTTTTTAAATTTAGGATACTCGCATAAAATGGTTTATTTAAGAATAATAAAATTTTTGGAAAAATCGGTTTAAGGGCACGCCAACTTTTCATGTGTCCTGAAAATTAAAAATATGCTAAATTTTATACTTAAATTTAATATTTTGTAATGCCTTAAAACCAAATTTTAAACCTGTTTTGAAAAAAATAATTTTTTAAAGTTATTTTCTGTAACCATTAAAACTCAGTTTTCTGTTTTCATTTTTGCATAAATTCAGCGCCCTCTCGTTGTGGCATAAATCGGAAAAATATTTTTAATAACATTTATTTGAGATATCTTTTTTACTTTCCAAAAGTCTGTTGTTAAACAAAATTTTTATATGCATATACCCTTTAGTCTTTAGTGATGCTGCACAAAAAGAAACTATAACGAATCAAATGCAACTGATTCGATGTAAAGAAGAATTTTAGCGTGGGTTGCACTTTTTTGGAAAATCCCAGGATATCTTGTTGCAGTTTTTTTAAAGAAAGTCTTAAGTAGAAGAAATTTTGCTCTGTGGTTCTTATTGAACTTATTTAAGATTTTAACAAGGTGTGGCATGAAGAGCTGTTAACAAAACTTAAGCCAGATTTTTCAATATTTCCTGGCCTTAGAAAAGTGCGTGGTTTGCCGACAGTTACTAATCAGAGAGAAGGACCACTTCAATTGCCCCAAGCAAGAGGGGCTGCAAAATCTTTAGGGGGTATTTCAGGACCAAATCTGAACATGCTTCATATATTAGAGGTGTCAAAAAACAGCTCAACAAACCCGATCAAATTCGCCAAAAAAGCTAATTTTCTTAGTATTCATTAAGTTCCAGAAACAACGCTGAACAAGATTCGGCATCATATTATCTAAGTTGAGAAGTTAACAAAGTTATGACGAATTATAAATAATGAACAGAATTTCACTTACTTAACTTTTGGACACCAACCTTGAATACTACAAGGCCACACGAGATGCGGAGAATATCTCCGCTTTTTGCGAGGATGTCAAGCTGCCGCCAGAAACATCAACCAGACGTCGAGTCTCGCTATTAGCCATCAGCCGGTTGTCCAATAGGCATATTTTGGTCAAAGATCTGCACATGTTCGCGGACAAAGCTCAGTCCGTGCATCAGTTGCTGCCTGTCGACCGCCAAACGCGTGTAACCTGCGCCCAAAGCATCCTCAATCTCGAGGCCGAAGTGGATGATTTTTCGACCAAAATCATAATTAGCGATTAGGCTCATTTCCACATCAGCGGGTACGTGAACAAGCGAAAACATTGCTTCTAAGGCACCGAAAATCCACAAATGATGCTCGAGGATCTACTACACCAGTTTGAAGTGACTGCATGGTGCGCTGTTCATGCTGAAGGAGCACTCGAGCAATTTTTTTCGTGGACACCGCTAGTCAAACGACAGCAGTGGACGGTGCGTGCTATAGGCCAATGTTAGCTAAGTTTTTGTTGCCGAAATTTAACGAATTAGTACCGAAGGATATGTGGTTCAACAGGACGAAGCAACGGCATACACTGCGAAAGCCACAATCATTAATACGAAGGCGGCATTCCCGGGTCGCCCCATCTCTCGTTTTGGCACGGAAGATCGCCCAATTTAACTGTTTCAGACTTTTTTGTGCGTGTTTTTTGTCCCGTGTTTACGTGCACAAGCCTAAGATCCTGGAAACCCTCAAGAACAACGTTCAAGTTCGAGAATCTGTTATCCATAATTAAGAACCAAAGAGAAATGTTCTACATATTTAAAGTTAAAACCCTTTTTTCAATAAAATATTTCAGTCAAAAAATATTTATTAAATTAATTAATTAATTAAAGTAAAACATACATGCATCAAAAATTAACTTCTGTAAAAAAGTTACAGTCAATTTAGTTGAATATATTTTCAAACATTAATACAAGGATGCCATAAATAATTGATGCGATGAGTAATAATTATTACAAACAGATAAAAACAGTATAGAAACAGAAACAATATGATATAATAACATTATTTGATAAGGGTCGTTAATTACGAGTACAACTCATTAAACATTAACAAATATTGCAAATACCAAATGTCATATGATCATGTGGCCTTCTAAGCCAACAAATGCAAAACAACCTTCCCTCTGCTAAATAGAATAGGTTTGGAAAAACAAATGCAAAAAATAATAGAAAACTAACACAAACAACCATAAGGTTTTGAGTTCGTGCCCTAACAACACAAAACATATAAACACATGTCATCTTAGAATGTTGCACATTTGAATGTCTTCAATTTTCATCTATCCAGAGAAATTCTACTGTTAAATTTAAAAAAAAAGAAGCACAAACATTAAACACAAAGCAAATGTCATAATGATGATTGAGTTGAAACTATTATATGCAACACTGGTGTATGACACCCAAATAAACAACTGCCAAGCCCAGTGTTTAGTGAGTGAGTTGGTTGCCAAAGGGGTGTTTTTTTACTGTAGGGGTTACATTTTCTCTACAAGAAATTTGTTGTTTGTTGTTTTACATTAATGCATTTTTGTTTTTAAATTAAATTTTCCTTATAGTTCGTGCGCATGCGTAACATTTTGTAGAAGCTCAAATTGCATGCCACGTCTGTTGTCTTTTTATTTCTGTGCATTAAATGCATGCCAAATGTTGCATCTGGCATGTGCCACTTGAAAAAAAGTATATTACTTGTAGTTGAATAAAGGTGCTGAAAATTAAAGGATTTTGGTATTTATGATATTTATGGGGAAAAATTAAGAAAAATATTTTAAGTAGCAGTGCATTTTAGATTTTGAAAACAAATTATTTCAATGCACTCAGCTAGTTTAAGGTGTCTGTATGTTTATAAAAACTATTGATAAAAATAAATTCTAAATACTTCAGCTTAAGATTTTCATAAAATCATACTCACGAAACTTTATGTTTAAAGACGAGAGGTATAGAAAAGTTGGTTTTTTAATATCTTTCCCGTCTATAAACGAAAGTTTAATGAAAGTTACTTTTTGAGAAAATTCTTAGTGTAAAGAATAAAAAGGTGGCTTCCTGAAGGGCGACGGACATGAGACTCCCAGAAGTCTTAGAACCGACCATTTCTGAATTCAGCATAACAAAAACTATACCAGATTTATCTCTCTGGAAAAAGAGTAATAATCGTGGCTGATATTGTCCAAAAGTTTTTACGAGCGTAGTTTTTATGGGAGCACTGTATCAAATAATGGTTTTGGCAAACTTGGTCCCTGTATCAAACCACAATCTATGCAAAATCTAATTAAATGTTTTTTTTTTAATATGAACTCTTTTTTAATTGGAAATACAATTGGACTCGCAGAAAATCGGTTGGCTGGTTGAACTGATGGACAAACATTTGCTAATTGACTAGGAGATTATTCTGAGACTATTGCTATGATTAAAGGTGGCCCTAAGATTGTTATTTCTGGGCATTACACAAGACACTGTTGCACGACTAAATGTTAAGCAAAATAAAAAGAGTTCTTCCACGAAAACCAGAGGTCAATTATTTAAACTTATAACTCTGTACGAGAACAAACATTTTTGAACTATAACACCTGTGATGGCATAAATAAAGTTTATGCGTTAACAATGAATAAAAAACGTTTATTAATTTTATTTACTAACACATATTTTTTGTTATAATTTGCACCAAAATATATTAGGTTTTCGTAACATTTGTATGATTTCAGCAATTTCTATAACAACTTAAATAAAATCAAAAAGCATTTGAAAATTTTAATTATTGCTTAAGTATTTTAAAAGTCATGAAGCTGCTAAAATAAAAATCGCCGTTGGCCGCCACCACCAGCATTTTTTTGTCGCCAATAACTTTTACCGGTTTAGAACAGAAAACTCTGATTAAGGGAACGAAGCACAGTGCGGCGATTGCAGGCAATGTCTTCATGCATCATCACAACAAGCAAGTCACAATAAGTCAGTCACTGGTGTAAATATATGTCCTGCCTGACTTAAGACTTTTTTAAGATTTTATGCTTTCAGCCTAAATTTTAGTAAACATATCAAATACCTTATATAAAAAGGCCACAATTTGATATTTTTTAAACCATCCCTTGCTTTTTTATTCTGGCTTATCATATTTTTTTTTGCTATTTGAAAGTAGGATTTCTTGACCATTTTAATTGAAAATTTTATGACAACTTTATTATTTGCAAAATTTTACAAATTTTATGTGGAGTTTTCCCCCTGCTAAGTATTCGAGTTATGTCCTTTCTATATTAGGCCAAATGTAAGTTTCCTGGAAATAAGGGAATATTGGTTTTGAATTAATACTCTTCGATGCTGATGCTTATTTTATGCTGATCTCGAAATAATGTCTGGGCTGAACTTTATTCACCATTTTTTCAAAATAAAGTGATAGCCAGCTCTGGACTTTTCTTAGGGATTTAATTTTTGGTTTTAGCACCAGTAAAACATTTTCTCACATTTTGTTGGATTTTTTGGAGATCTTTTTATTTCTGTTGTTAAAGATGGGATTTCTTCAGGGATTTCAAAAAGTTCTTTTAATGAAGTTGTCTGTCCTGTCACTTTTGACATCGAAAAATTAAAATCGAGCTTCCACAAACACTTCCCGGTCTGACCTCCTTCCAATTTTAGGGGCAATTCCCTTAGTGGTAGTTATTGGAAAAATAATATCAACTAAAAACACACTACTTCGAAAGAAACACTTTTGTTATCCTAAAAATTAATTTGAGATAATAGTTAAAAATTAAAAAAAAATAAGTTTTCCTACAGTCTGAAAAAGCAAGACATATGTAGAATTCCTCTAAAGTAATATTCATTCCAGTCGATAGTAATCAATTTGTAACTATCTTAAAAAAATTTTAATATGACAGTTCTTTTCGCATACCCTTAATTTATTTGGTCCCTTAGTGTAGGAGAAAAATGTCAATATGTCTTGACAATCCATTTAATTTTTTAAACGAAATTTTCATAAAAAATCAGGGCCAAATAGTCGCATTCGAAATTTCACTCGATCGATCGGGCTGCTAATGCCTTTAGTATAGGGGATTTAATAGGAATTTTAAAATTTGGATTCGAATTCAAATATGATATTAAACATATTAATAAAATGTGCCGATTTAAAGTAAACAAGAGAAAAACATAACAGAACCAAAAAAAATGTAGGCAGTTTAAAAATCAAAGCACTTTCACCGCTAATGTATGACTTTTAAAATTTAATCTCTAAAAATGCCCAACCTTAAAGTGTCCTTAACATCATTGAACTAATCGTTGTTTCATCACTTTAAAAATTAGATTTAACTAAAAACGTTATCGATCTTTAACGATCTTTTCTCCTTTAGCGTTCCTTCACATGGGTGGCATCTTTAAAATATTTAAAAGCAACTTACCAAAAATATAACCCTTTTCAATTTTTTAAGGAAAAATTTTTAAACAAGTTTTAAATTAATAATTAATCTTAACGAAAATCTTAAAAAAAAATATAATCAAATTAAATAAGACTGGCGCTTAGAATTGAAATCTTTACAAATTATGAGATGCTAAGATAGCTATTGAAAATACTAAGGAGTTTATTTCAAACTATACAACAACATTCATACATACTTCGATTGAAATTAATTGATATGCCACAAGTTGTCAAATATATACAAACTGTTTTTCCATGAGTGTAATTTTGTGAAAATTGGCACACTTTGTACTACTATGGAACACACCTTTTTGCAAGATCAATAATTTTTCAGGTTTTTTTTCACAACATAACGTTGCTATCGATAAAAATCTCTTTCTTGTTGCATTTGTTTGTTTATTCTTTTAATTTTTGTAATGATAGAAAGCAACAAAAGCTGATGCATCTGTTTTTTCAAAGCAGATCATACTTCTTTAACGTTTTAGATTTTCAAGTGCTTTTCAGAGTATGTGTTTGTATATGTGTGTGTATCACATGGGCGTTTGTATTCCTTTTTAATATCCTGTTTTCCTATTGTTCTCTTTGTTACAGCTCTGCTGTTGCAACTCAAATTTCATTGTATCCTTAATGGCATTTACAGTTATTTCTAGTTCCATATCCCTATTTTTTCTTCCATTTAATAACTTCCCCTTTGCGTAAAATGGATATTTTATAACATTTTCTCCGCTTTCTTTGTTTAATTATCAATACTGTAATTTAATATAGTAAATAGAGTAGCAATACCATAACTGTGGGGGTGATTTTGATTGAGCTAGAGTAAATATAATTTTCTTTTTTTTTAAAGATAAGAAACATTTGTCGATCTTCGACCTTAATTTGGAGCTCGTTTTAAAGTAAACTAACTAATGCACAAGTCATATAAGACTTAAAATAATTTTTGTTCCCACAGCTGCTTGGAGTTAATCAATATTTGTGTTTAAACAGAGTTCATTGAACATTTGCTAAGATAACGGTTTATCTTTAGGTTAAAGTGAATAACGGTCGTTAGGGGAAGAAAATTTAAAAAGATTAGTGACCTAATGTTTCCTTTCTTGTATAAATATTTTTCAGAGCAGATGGATATTAATATATTTATATATGTATATTAAAAGCGAAAATTTTAAGGAAACAAAACAAGTTAATTTTTGAGATTTAAAATGTCTTTAATTTGATTTAATTAAAGATAAAATTTATAGGCTAGCTTGGTAATGTTTATTCCGATCAATTCAGAATCACTTTTTTAGTCGATTTCCATCCGTCCGTTCATATGGCTGTGTGTCCATGTATTCCGTTTTGACCTTTAACAAAGAAAAAGGAACTAACGAATTATTGTAAAGGATGATTTATTATGAACAATACAAACGTTAACCTAAAAATCAAATTGACCTCTAACGAAAGTTATTTTGATTTGTTTAATCAAATTCCTCATACGAAAAATTTAACCGATATTATAAATGAAAAATATATTTACAATAAAATAAAATTTATAACCTGAAAAAACTGATGCTACATTCAAAACGACAAACATTTTAAGAATTCTGTTAATAAGATTATCGAGTATCTTACTAATTTTTAATTAATATTTTTTAAAAGCAAACTTTCTTAAAAAAAATCATTTTTGCATACAAACAAAAATTCCATGGAAGAAATTTTATGAACAACTTTTTGGTGTAGGTCTGGTAGCTGTTAAAAACATATTTTGAAAATTTATTGAAATTTTAACAGACTTTCTTAAGAAAATTGTTAATGAATTTATTTAAGAGAGTCTCCTTTGATTTTGTGTTTTGTACGAAATCAATTAACAATTTCTGTTTAAAAATCGATGGCGTAATATAGAAAACGTGTACCTCGTTATTTTTTTGCAAAATAGTGCCTTTTGCTTTTTACAAAAAGCAAATGTCAAGTTCATAATAACAGTTTTTTTATTATTAAATAAAATTATAATTTTAGCTATTTTTAAATTGGAAAATATTAAAAATTTTATGAAGTGTTTTCAGAGCTTCCCTCATTCTACACGAGACTATCAAAATTTAACAAACGGAGTTGTTATAACCTTCAAAAAAATACAGTTATGGTATTTTATAATTGTACATTTTGAATTTGTTTTATTTTACATATGAATATTTGTTTGTCGTTATTATTTTTTTTTATCCGCAGAAAACTAATCGTGCGCTTTCTGCTCTGAATAAATAATTTTTATTTCAAGAAACTTAAAATACATTGAAATTATAAAGTATCTACCGATCTATTTGAACTTCTCTTAACATAATTATATAAAATGTTCATAATTTTTTTTCAGAATCTCTTATTAGGCTTTAAATATATATATTTTTATTTCATTTCCATTCCATACCTTATTTTTAAGCTCTTAAATGTGTAGAAAAAACACTCTTAAAATTTCAAAATGTAACTCTTTATATTAAGCACTCAAATCAATAAAATCAATAAGTATCTCTTATATGTAAGCGTATACTTAATACTTGATTAATTCTCTTTGAATAGAAAACTTTTTATTGAAAATGTGCTTTGTTGTGCTATCGCAGTCACAGTGAAACTAATAAATACCAATACATACATGTTTACACGTTTTTATGACATCCATACGTTAATACACATAAACATTTAACTGAGTCATAGATGTCAACATACGAGTTTTATTGCTCCTGTCGTATTAACCACGAAACGAAAGCTCTAGCTGTATGTGTGTACATATAAATGATTTGGTTTGATTTCTATAAATTTAACATAACAATTCTATAGATATACGGAATCAGTAACAATCGTTCATGTTTCAGTTTTGGTAGTTCTTGTTGTTGTTCTTGGTTTTACTTAAGTCCAGAATGGAGTGGTGATATTGTAAATCAGTTTATTCATGATTCTTGTCTACATAAGGTATAAATTTGTATGTATGTTTATGTATAGGTATGTATTCTCCACTATTGCTTTTATTGTTTTAATTTAGATTTTCGTCAATTCTACAAGAAAAAAAAAAACGATTGTTAAACGAATAAATAATTGTTTAGTTTTTATTAAAATATTATGGTTTGTAGTGTTGCTGCCTCTACTTAAACATATAAAAAACAAAACAGTATACAACAACATAAAATACCAATACTACTGCTTTTGCAAATTCGCAATAGGAAAAAACAAAAACAAACAAGTACCAGACGAAAATATTATCCAGGTGTTCATATTTGTTTATACGTTCTGTAGTTTTTTTTGTTGTTTGTCTCGTTGGAACGGTTGTTTTTGTTTAAAAATTTGTTGTTTTGCTATTTACTCTGTATGAATATGTTTGCTCTCGTATGTAGTAAATTAAAGTCACTAGAAGTCGGGTAGTGGATTTAATTTAAACAGTTCCTTGTATTAAAATTTGAATTTTAACATAACTACCGATACATATTTTTAACTACCAAACTTAAGTTTTTTTAAAAAATATTACTTTCAGAAAAATATTGAACTGTAGTTGAAACAAAAACAAAATAGTAACAAACAAAAATAAAATAAATGAATATTAATAGCAGCATGATCCGCGCAGTACCACCCTAAAAAATGCTTCAAAATTAATAGCTTAATATTGGAAAGCTAGAATAGAGTTTCTGGCTATTTTCAATGCATGCACATGGATTATTTTACAGTTTATTAATTGATCAGTGAGGGCTTTCTTTTTAATTCTATATACATAATTAATATCTAAATCTACAGTTAATTTTGTTTATAAATGCGAAAAAATCTGTTTAAAAAAATTAAAAAAAAAATTATATATTTTTATAAAATTCCTACTCTAGATGACATTCGTGTAGAAATGAAACAAAAAAATAATTCATTTGTTTAGTTTAAAATGGAAAAAACTACTTTTTATAACAGAAAATGTTTACAGCGTAAAAGTGCTACCAACCAAAAAGTGCTTATTCTAGGTACACACTTTGAAACATGCTTATGCAACCAAGCATGTCTCATTGCTGGTTGCATAGTGTGAATTCGTGCTTATGGTTTCATTTCGAGGTTTCAAGTATATCAAAAGATTTTGATATTTTCTGGTTGCATAAACATGTTGCAAGGTTTGTACATACCATAATGATGAAACTTATAGCTGGTTTCGAAAGTAAATTTCAATCAGCTAGAGTCGGTAAAAACTTGATTTTAAAATTAAAATTTCTTTTTATCTCCAACACTAATAAAATATGAATCAAATTTATCAGTGCATTTGAGGAAATAAAAAAAATTTAAAAGGAATTGAGCTTAAGCCTGTTTAATTATAACAAGAATTCATTTAAAACTCCCAATTTTCGAAGCCAATTGAGTGATTGTCTTGGACGATTTATCTGTATTTTTTAATTGCAACTGAAAACAAAAACAAGTCCTTAATTGACTTTCAAAAACGTCACATACGTTTTTAAATTTATCAATTGTCCAATCACTTGCTTGCTTTGAGAAGGTAATGGACTCATTTCTCTATTGAAGGAGCAACGGCCAGGGGTGTAAAACTTAGGTCAATACTACTTCTTGTAAAGTCTCTGGAACTAGAATAGAATCTTCGTTATCCCGGGCTTAAAGATCTGCCCATGCGCACTTTCGAAACCTGGAGAAAATATCAGTGATTGGCCAGAGATTTAGTAAAACTTATAACATCAACTTAGTCTCCAGGTAATCGTTTTTTTTTCTAAAGCTAGATTTTTTTTTGCTTTATGAGCAGCAGCCCAACAAAAAATTTAAATAAATTAATAGAAAATAATTTTTTTAATAAGATAAAAAGTGTCCATAAAATGCATATCTAAAAATCTTTTTCAAAAACATTAAATTTATTTTCAACAAACATTTTGAGAATAAAAAAAAATATTCTTGAAATTTAAATTCTTTCCCTTCAAATAATTAAAATGAAGGGCTAAGCCTTGCCCTTTATACTTTAATGGTACCAACAAAATTTTTAATGTTTTAAAACAAGATATGGATGTACAGAAATTTTTATACCCTCCATATGTATGTAAGTATAACATGATCTTTCAAAAATAAAACCATTAACTAAAAAAGTAGCACTTTTATCCACCCAAGAATATATTTTAACACCTTTAAATTTTTTTTAATATTTTAAAATAAATAATATTTGTTTTAGGTACAAAGTACGCTTCTCTTTAAAAGAAACAAAAAATTCTAATTTTTCATCGCCATTCAATAACCATTAATATAATTTAGTTCAATGAACCTTCTTTTATTTCCGATAGAAATCCTTTTTACTACACTCCCTAAATTTCAAAACACAATGCACTTCAAGTGGGTCATTTTAAAGAACGCTAAAACATAAAAAATACTTCTACGTTAACACATGCATATGTATAAAAATCCTTAAAAACCAAGTGTGATAATACAAACGACCACCTGTCCTTCCTGGCACATGAAAGTCTATATTTAGACTACTTGAATTTGAGCAAATGCCATAATATTTAAGTGATAAAACTAAGGCAGGAAAACGAAAAGAGCCAAGATCCTACACAGAAAAATTTAGGAAACAAGAGTAACGTGTTGTAAACACAAAATGACATGAAAAGTGTGCTCAAGAAAAACAAACCTGCGTTAAAATAATAATTAAAAACTCAGCAGAGCATAACAAGATATAAAAAAGAGAAGTTGCGGGTTTGGGTTTAAGTAAAAAAAAAAGAAAAACCTTATAAACAACCGGTGTTTAGAAATAAGGGAAATAACTAAATAATTTTAAGATATTATTTTAAGAAAACTGAGAAAAATATAGTTAAATTAAGGCGAAACAGAGTAACAAACCATGAAAGAGAGTCACTGAGAGAGAGAGACACAGATTAAAAATCAAGTTTTATAAAATACACGTAAATACAGATATTTTATGCTTTAATTGCAGAAGTATTGGTAACATTTGCCATTGGTTGTTGAGTTTACGGTTTATATTTGAAATCATTATAACGGCACGCGTATCTAAAATGTGTTTGAACATGCTTAAACAGGTTTTGTGTTTAATGTACAACAGACAGCACTCATACTTACAAGAAACACCAGCTAAAACATAGCGGTTCACACTAAGCCCACTAGGCTAGATGATTGGTGGTTGAAGTTTTTTTTTTTTTTAACATAAACAACTAATGTTAAGTGTGTTTGTATGTTTAATTGAAGTATACGTACACATGTACATATGTATGTATGTTTTTACGTTTTAAAGGAAAGAGCCAGTTTAGAGAGTTCTAAAATATATAAAACGTTTCGGGAGAATGAGTTGAATACATCATCAAAATTAAGCAGGTGATACTCGCTTCGAAAGAGAGCATGATTATTTTCAATACAATAGGATTTTTCAGTTTTGGTGGTGGACGGGAATAAAGAGCCATAGAAATGTATCTCAACCTATATAAGGTCGTAATAGCTTATGCTCTAGCACAGTTCTTCGTTGGTTTTGCTTGTGTTAACATCGCTTTTTTAGAAGAAAAAAAAGTTTTGAAAATAAAAAAAAAAATTTATTTCTAAAACGCGTTCACTGCTCAAGATCTAAATAAAGTCTTTGAAAAAAATATCCAACCGAAAACGATCTTAATTTCACAAAAAAAAATGTCAAGTAATATTAAATAACGGTTTTATATTAAAACAAATAAAAACAATTAAACAAAAGGATTATTTAAGAAAATATTTTGCGCTAAAAGAAAAATATTGTAAATAAAAAAAAATTTTCAAAATGCATAACATTGAAGATATGCTAGTGGAAAAAAATTATTCCAAGTGTCCTTTAAAAAAACGTCCAGTACACTATCACTTCGACGAGGATGAAACTTCAATTCTAATAGACGCAAAAAATTCCAGCATAATAAACGTGCCTCTTAAAATGGATGATGAAGAACCGGAAAATCTAAGCTTGAAGAAAAATAACAATACGTTTGCGGCCAAACAAATCTCTTCTTCCTCAATATCAGCGGAAGAAGAAATGATCAATGTCAGTGATTGTTGTGAAGATGAGGGTGTCGATGTTGATCATACGGATGATGACAGCATGTGTGATGAAGAGGATGAAGTAATAAATTGTGTGGATATTGAGGATAATCCCAGTGAAGATACAAATACAACACAGGCAGCAGCTTTGGCTGCAGCCGCTGCTGTGGCTGCTGTTTCAGCTGCTGTAGTGGTGCCTACTCCCACATATCCCAAGTATGGCTTACAGCCTTGGAACTTTCATATGTCGCCTTATACTGCAGAGTTCTACCGCACCATAAACAATCCCCATTTGGCTCAACAAATTTCTCCCCTAAGAGGCGAGTTACTATCACCCAGTTCACCCTCTGATTCCGTTGGTTCTCTGTCACCCTCTCCTCAGCATTATTTAAGTGGACGTCCAAGCTCAGTATCACCACCTATGCGCACAGATAATATACACCGACCTATAAGTGTTAGACAATTGCCTTCCCAATCACCTCAACATCAGCATAGATTTATGCCTTACCCTCTGCCTGCTTATACAACACATCACCAGTCTGCTGTTTCCTATGCTTTGGGCTATCCCCCACAGCATCATCATGCTCCAATATCACCAGCTTACTCGGATACTTCATATTACTCTATGAGATCATTAACACCTGAATCGTTAGCTTCACCTGTGCCAGAAGATCTTTCCATTAAGCCAAACAATTGTAACGTATTAAAGAGCCCTAAAAAATCCAGCCTCATTAAAACGGAGAAACTTGACATATCTTCCATTAGCGCTCCACAAATATCAACAACAAGCCATACTTCTAACAGTACACCAGTTAAAAAAGAGAAAAATGGCCCACCACGTTACCAGTGTCCAGATTGTCAAAAATCTTACTCAACCTTTTCAGGCCTGACGAAACATCAACAGTTTCACTGTCCAGCCGCCGAAGGAAATCAGGTGAAAAAATCCTTTAGTTGCAAAGACTGTGACAAAACCTACGTCTCTTTGGGAGCTCTAAAAATGCACATACGCACTCATACTCTGCCCTGCAAGTGTAATATTTGCGGCAAAGCCTTTTCGAGACCTTGGCTTTTACAGGGCCACATACGCACACATACCGGTGAGAAACCCTTTAGCTGCCAACATTGTCATCGTGCCTTTGCTGATCGCTCCAATTTAAGGGCACATCTACAAACACATTCCGATATAAAAAAATATTCCTGCACTAATTGTTCCAAAACTTTTTCTCGCATGTCGCTGCTGACCAAACATTCGGAAGGCGGCTGTCAAGGATCCCTAAGCTCTGCAAGTAACTCCTCTAATGAATTAAGCTCCTATCCTGTCTATAACGAACATTAGGAAATAATTTTTGTGAACACGACTAATTTGCCATACTGAATGAGAAAAAAAATAATCAAAACGAAAATGTAAAAACCACCAAAAATTAGTTCCTAAATTTTTAAGACATCTCAAAACTATTGAAACACAACCCCGTGCATATAAATTTAAAAATTAAAAACAAACAACCAGGTGTTAAATTTTTTCTTAACGGCAGAGCCTTTTTTCCTTTTTTTTTGTAATAAAAATAAAACAAAAACTCTAGTCAGCATCTTGAACAATATTTTTATATCCTTGCATTTAATATCCTTTTTTAATTTTATTTTTGTAGAGTGCCTGTACAAATGTATAATATCTAATTAGTTTTAAAATTTTTTACACAACTTTTCCAAACTCTATCAAAAAGAAAAATGTAAAACAAACAAAAATGTTTGAAAAGTTAAATCTGAGCTAAAATTTAACTTTAAAGGAAGACAATCTTTAGCTTTTAAGTGAGAATTTACATATATTTTTTATAAAATAAAACTTTTTCTTTATAAATGTAGTTTTAGCATTATTTTTATATACAAATATTTTTTTTTTTTATAAATGAAATGTTTTTTAGTTTTGTAAGAAAATAATTTATTGAAAGAAAAAATAAAATACAAATTATATATAATATTTTGCAAAAATTAGATTTTTAATTAATTTTTACTTTAAATTACTTGACCTGTTAAAGGTTGACATCAAGAATAGAAACTTGAGTGTGTCAACATTGAAGAAGATACAATAAACGATAAAATAATTTTGAATTTATTTTAAAGGTGTTTGTGTTCAAGTTGAATTGGGTCGATTTACTTGAGAATACAATGTTCACACTATAATTAACTACAATCGAATTTTGATTAGGAGGACTCGAACGGGCAACTGTTGCTAATTTTTTTAATTTTGATTAGACACAGCACTATTGTAATTACAGAATATGTATTACTCCTTTAGAACCAATAGTAAAATAGTAAAAAAATACATAGACGGACAACTATCTGAAAAATTATTAAAATTTTAAGAACATAACTTCCTCAAAATTGACCTTAGAGAAATAAAGTAAACGACTGGCCCCTTTTAGTTTTTTCTCCCAAACACCTAAGAGAGTTGGCATAAAAAATTTTCAAAAATTATGTATAAGCGCCATAGTCGACCTTGGAGAAATAATGTGTAGACCGACCCCCATTAGCTTCTTCTCACAAACATTTTCCTAAAACATACTTACCCCCTTTGTTCACCCCCTTAGGGGGTGGCAATAAAAAATTTAAAAAAATTAGGGTAAAAACCCCCACAACTTCCCCATTACTATAGGAGGGTTAAAATATGTTATCGACCCCTATTTAAAAACAAGAAATATTTCGTAAATAAAACAAAAATGGATAAAAATAAAAAAATCTTGGGGCTTAGAAAGGCCAATGTGAAGGGTACATAAGACTCTGCAGAGCCAGATATAGCACTCTTACTTGTTTCATGCATAACTTTGTCTTTGTTTCTTTATGTTTGTCTTTAGTCCAGTAGTTTAGCCGTTAATGGAAAGTGGTGTTAAATTTCTTTGCAGATTTTATAATTTCTAGCCCATTGAACAAATCTCATAAGCATATTAAACAAATCTTAGATGGGCAAACGGACTCCACTGGATCGATTTTCAATCCTTTTCATTACTTTTTCTAAGATTAATCTCAACGAAAGTGGTCAAAGTATGTAATCTTATTTTACTTATTCGAATTTGTTTACACGACAACTTCTTACACTCAAAAAATTTTTTAATTTAACCAACTGAAAATCTATTTAAAATAGCTGCATATTCTTTTTAAATTCCTCCAACAAAATATTCATTAAAACTTACAAAATGATAAAGCATTCAGACATCAAAAAATAACTTGCATATTCGTCTAAAATTAACGGGATTTCTGTCATTTACAGCAAAAAACAAAGTATAAAAAATAATAAAATTTACTGCTAAATAACTGACAAAATCAACTTCGACTGAAAATCTGGGACCAAAAATCATCACATTTGATTCGAATCGAAAATTCACTCGATTGATCGAGTTGTCAATGAATGGTTTTAGTATAGGAATTCTAATTAGAATTTTACCATTTCGATTTGAATCGAATGTGACGATTTGGCCCCAGAATTTTGTTTAGTTGAAGCTTTGAATAATCATTAAAAAAATATTGTATTAAAATTCAACTGTTTTTTTTTTTTATTTAAAAACAACTGTTTGAAATACTTCTTTAATAACTTATCATCAGTTACTGTAATAATTTTTTAAGTACACGACAACGTATTACCTTGCTCATTATTTTGCTTAAAACTGATAGTTGAGTTGTTCTTCAATTACCAAGTTTCTTTAGCAACAAAATTTTAAACTCATTTGTCCTTATTATTTCTATACCTTCCCCAGGCTTGGCCATATATCATTCAACTTTAGCGTTGCAATTACCAAATCTTGCATTATATCACCTCAGAGAAGCATATTACCATTCCTTTTTACATACACCTCAAATCAGCTGTTTAATTATTTATAAATTTAATCGTTTTCTTCATTGGATTGGCTTTCAGCCGATACACAGAACATAATTATGACCACCTTTTATATGCAATGCCGGTCAACCGTGCTGTTTGCAATCTTTGTTCCAATAACAAAACAAAGCGCATACAAAGTTCCTACGACTAACTACTACTAGTATTGTGTAAAATATTAGGGGCCAAAGTACGGCACGTTATAGGCATAAAAATATGGTTTAGATTTTTATGATTTTCTAATAAGATAAAATTTTCTTATTTCGAATTATATTGAGCTCTATAATTTGCACCTAGATAAGGCTTTCTGGTCAGATTCGCATACGAACGAATTCATACTAGATTTGTGACATAAAAATCTTATCAGATTTGTCAATTAGTTGGTTGCTAGTGAATGCTATGGCCAATCCAAAAATTTCAAAATATTTAAATTAAATACATATGTAAATTATAATTAAAAATGTTTTTTTGCTATTTTTTTCGAACAAAATGAAATCAATATTTTCTTAATCCTTATGTCGTTTATTACAAAATAAAAAAAATATTTAAATTTTTTTAGGGTTTTCCTTGAAAAAACTTGCATCTAAAATCAATTTTGAAATAAAACTTTTATAAAACTTTCCATAGTAATAATTTGAAAAAACATACAAGTTAAAAAATGTGTTAAATATTTTTCAAAATTTTAACGCGTCTATATAAATACCTAACGCGCTTTTAGCAAAACCGAACTTCAGCACAACACTAAACGGCTCTTTCAGCTTTTAGCTATGCACAAGCGTTTAAGGTCCAAAAAACCTTACAAATATTTTGAAAAATTTAACGTCTGTATTGTTTCGTAATCTTTTCTGTGCTAATAAAAAAATTGTTTTTTAATTTTTTAATATTAAAATTCAGTTAGGAAACTTCTTGCAAATAATCATCATAGTTTTAGTATAATGTACATATCTACCTTTTAAACTAAAAACAGCACTGATCGCATATTTAGTATGCGTTTCGTGCATTTCAATTAAAAATAAATTAATTTTTTCTAAAATACATTTCTACACTTGTAAGATAAGGAACACAATACAACAAAATATTTACGACTAAAAATAGAAAATGTAAATTCTATGTAAAAAATAAAAGTCGAGCGTATGCAAACGATATGCAAAAAATATGAAGTGTTCAACATTTGATACAAATGAATTAATTGCTTAAACGATTATCTAACATCTGAAGGAAACTGCATACAAAATTTATGATGCACATGGAAATTTTGTTTTGAAGACATTTTTTCAACAAATACTGAAATACATGATGATATATTTAGCTTAAAAACGATGCCTAAATGCGTAGTAGTTTTCAAAAAATAGTCATAAGGCTAAATACACTCAACATCAAAGTCAAAACTACACTGTAAATAATAAAAAATTGCAAAGAAATTAAATATTTGTTTTTTTATTTTTGTAATAAGACTTTATTAATTTAAAATACTGCAACAAAGCGGAGTTCTTAACTTAAAAAAAATTTTTGCTACAAAAGCAAAAAAATATATCAAATAATTTTCGAAAAAAAATCAAACTTAAAAATACATAATTAATTAAACATCAAGAAAATTATAATTTTTATTTTTTGCTGATCTTTATTTTTTTAAAAATCCGTGAGCTTTTTCATGCTTCTAAATGATGATATTCCATATTAGCGGATGAGAAATGTGAACAAATCATAACAAGCATACTCAAATTTATATTGAAAATGAAATCTTGAAAATTTGTGTAGATTCTTTGTAAAAATGCTGAAACATGTAAAGATTAAATGTTGTTAAAAGTTCCACAATTTCTTGTTTCAAAATTCCTGCTTTTTATATTTTATTTTTTTAACTTTAGCGCAATCCCTTTCCTTTGTTAGATAATGCTCACCTTCGACTTAGGATTTAATGTAATAAGTATACATTTTTCTTTTTTTTATTACAAATTTATATTAAAAAAATTTACTTTTTTTCTTAAAGTGCATTTTATTTTTTAAAATAAGTTAGAGAATGTTATTTAAAAGTCATTCGTTAACAATGGTTTTCATAAATTAACTCGGAACGTAGTAAAACTATTTAATAAACAAAAAAAAAAAAAATAGCCGGTAAAAAATAAGTTGTTCTATATGCAATAAAATTTTAATTTTGATTAATTTATTCGAATATTTAAGTAAAATGCATTCAAAATGGCTTAAATTCAGCATTCTTGAAGTAAGCAGAACTAAACGTGAAAAATAAATTAAGTTCAAATGATTTAAAAATCAGCATAAGAAAACTAGTAAAATTTTTTTGTGTTTTTTCTCAACTTATGCCCTAGGGCGCTAAAATGTAGTCCCAGCTCTGACTAAAATTTTTTACTGCAAAATCGCTTAATTTGGGGAAAAAAAGTTTTGTACACAAAAATTTATATTCCGATCGATGATTTAAGTAGTCCATTTGCAAATACCAGTGGGTTAGAAAAAAGTCAAAATTTTCTTTAAAATGTAATTTTACTCGTTGTTTAAAAAGCTGCCAAAGCCCTTATTAAGTAGTTTAAAACCCGGAAAGGTTTGCGTAATTTCTAGTTAAATATTCACTGTCCTATTAAAGCTCACAACTCCAGTCAGTTGACTTTCAATTGTGAAATTCAATATAACTATTACAACCAAACCTGTGACAAAATGATTATCTTTTACAGTTTTGTGTTATAGTTTGGTTGGCAAAAACATCAAAAAATTACGACTTTTTAGCAGCACTTGTTTTATTTGGTTGTAATCACACATCAAATTTCACATTACAACTAAAAAAAAGTTGAGTTGTAATACATAATAGGGGCATTAATACTCCTGCAAAGTTATGTTAATTTTTTTCAGTTTCTCTTAAGTAACTTCCCTTACATGTAAACATTTACGAGATGGCATACAACGTATTAACTTTTGCTAGTACTGCCATATTGATTGTCAGATCGTGCCTTTATTATTGAATTACAATAGAATAAAGGAATAATTCTATTCAAGCGATTTTCTTAAAATTTTTGTTTTTCTAAGGTGGTGTTGGCAAATGATGTAGGGTAATTGGTCCGACATCTCTCGTTAGCCTCGTCCTGCAGACCCTCTAGTCTGCTTATTACAAAGTGGCAGGGCCGAACATTCCCTGACGTGGTTACCAAATCAAAACCTGATCTACTTGTATTGGTATTCACAGTGTCTTTAAAGCTTCGTGGGGTTATAATGTTAAGACACTTGGAAACAGGATCTCTTCTAAGCAAGTCTGCAAAGTTTTAAGGAAAAGATTGGAAAGCAACATAACATTTCATTTTTTAATGTTTAAAAATGTCCGGTATTCGTGGGTAAATTATGGTGCCGGGTATACAACAGTAAGGAACCTAATGGCGGCCTGCTTGTCAGTAAAACTAAATTTATTAAATATTTTTCTTTCCTCACAGAATAGTTTTTAATTTTTTTGAACCACGAAAAAGCTAAAATTATTTTAATTATTTTAAAGTGAAACATATACGCGTATACATATGTATATAAACTAAAGCAAAGATAATAAACATAAATTATGTGTCTTAGAAATACAAGGAACTAAGGTCCCTATCTGAATTAAGGTTCAAAAAGGTTAGATTGAAAAAAGGAGGTCTTTTAAGCATTAAGTCCTGCAGGACATACACCTTAGCCGGTTTCTGGAAAGGAAAAAATCTCAGGGGGAAGTTTGGCAGAAATTCGTAATGCGGATAAAATTCTTTAGTACTTTCCATTCCACACCTCCTAAGGAAGGCACAACTGCCAAAATAACAGGCATTAAATATCGGGCTGAGGCCTATGAAAAGGCCAGGCAGCAACAGAGATAATGTTTTGATGTTTTCTTTTTACTCGCTGTTTCCCACTACTAACATCCGATGGAGCTGTAATCTTAAATTTGCGTGATCTGTCAGCACATCTATCATCTTGCTCAGTTCAGGCTTCCTAAGTATCAGAATGCCTTTAGACCTGATCTCATTTGTGTTTCTCTAGAGAATTCTCATCATTCTTCTAGCTGTTTCGTTACCTCGTTGTACACTAAGGTATTTTACACAAAATCTTTCAGTTTGGCTTTAATTGCAGCAAATCGCTTTGAGTTCACCATGTCTGACCAGCAGTACTGTCCCAGATACGGTGTTCGCATACACAGTTGTTCTTATAGATGCTCGAATATCTGTAAAGATGTCACATCCATTGAATCTGCGTGTGTCATGGGCTAGGACATTTATTTTCCGATTACCTGGACCTCCGCTTGTTGTATTGTGGTCAGAGAGGAGGTTGTTGTATTGTGGGTATCCGGGGCTTTAACAAGGATGCCCAGTCCTCTGCTTTAGAGCCATTCTTAAAACCTAAATCTTCACGTACAAGGGACCTAGCTAGCTAGACTTAGGCTAGATTCAAGTACTCTGAAAGGCCTCCAGCCACCGACAAACTTTTGTATTGGAAAAATGTTGCTTAATATTTTGTTAATTATAAATAAAGGCATCTTTTGAAATAGATTTTAAACAAAATTTCATAAGCTAATTTTCATTTTGTGTTTCTGCCAATTTCTGACAAATCTTTAAATCTTAGTGAGTTTAACATATACATCTGTACATATTTCTCACATAGAAAAGTAACACACTCACGTTTTTGCCTTCTATATTGATATAAAAGTAGCATCTTTAGATCAGTTAAATTTCTTTTTATATTACCTTAAACTTTTTTTAGACAAAAATGAAAGATTATATTAAGTTTCTTGAAATGGGTGCGCTAAACTCATTATCGAAACCAATCGATCGCAAATCAACCATATTAAATTAAAAATTTTAAAAAAAAATATCTAATATATTCAATAGGTTTATATAATCAACACATATGTATCTATACGCTTGTATGTTACAAACATAAACCTTAAAAACACACATGATCGTCATAAAAAGTAAACGAATGTTTTTACCTCCACGTAACGAGTGAATGAATAAACAAAGATGCACGACAAACAATTGTTACCAAATTAGATCATCAGCAAGCAGCAGTTAGTGAAATAAAATAAAGCACATACCTTCTTACATACATATTGTATTGAACAAGATAAAATATATTAAAAATATTTTGTGTCTATTGTTTCCTTGTGTTTTTTTTTAGAGAACCCTAAATAAATTAATCTGGTTTTTTATTTATGCTTGTGAGTGTAAGATCTGATTTCCTTTTTTTATATATTTTTATTAAACTTTGGGTCTATGGTAGCCATTATTATCGTTAAAGAACAAAATTAAAAAGCACGCATTTTTTGTCGTTACTATTGCCACAAACTACTAGGAATCAGGGCAGGTGAAACATTTTGAGTTTGCCAAAAAATTAAAAATATTAAAAAAAAATTGTTGGTTAGAAGAATGTAACAAAATGATGTTTAAAATTTAAAAATTTTAAAATTTTTTATATCAAAAATTTTTTAAGGCAATCCCCTTTTTTGTTGTATACATTAAGCAATTTTTCTTGCTGCAAGTCTATGTTTTTGAGAATATAAAATAAAGAAAAATCTTTGTTTCCCTTTTCAGAACCACTTTTTTGGCCGAGTAACACATATTCGTCTATCCATCCTATCGCTTATTTTGGTGTCTATGGATCTTGGTGATTAAAGTACAGGTTGACCTGTAGAGTATATTTAAATGGGTTTTACCTGTTATCAAAAATTTTGAAATTGCCAATCCATAATTTATGTTCGGTCCCGCTATTGAAAATCTTCTTAGCCGTCAATATAATTTTTTGTATATGTTGTAGTCGTGCCGGATATAATATGATCGCGATTTGCATACTTTATCTTTAAAATTAGCTCTAAAGGATGTTTGTTTTTAAGTTCATATCTATTTGAAAGGTTGTTCTTCCCAGTAAATATAACACATGCTGTACTATACTTTAATGCTGTTAATCTACGCTTCTAAAGCTTTTATAAAACATTAATGCGATTCTTTTAATATTTTAGGGCTTCTTTTGTTAAGGTTTATTAGTTTAAGTTTAAGTTTATATGCTTTACTTTATCTTAATATCGGTTTTCTATTGCCATTTTATTGTTGCTCTTGTTGTTGCTTAAGCTGCAAAATAAGGTGCGATTTACAACGTGAATTGAAACTTTTTTTGTCTATTTTTACTCTGCTTACTCACATTGTTATTGTTGTTATTATTGTTTTTAATAGTTGTTGTTATTACCTTTATTGCTATATATATTCAATCGCTTCACCTTAAGCCGTCCAAAACAATAACAACGTGAATAAAGCGTTTTCAATACAAAACAATATCGTGACAAACAAATGCGCACGTTATCATCAAATGATCTCCATTTTTTGCGCTCTCTCTTGTCGTCATCATAGCATTTGCTGTCGTTTGATTTGTTTCGGGTCTTAGAAAGTTTTAAGTTGATGCTTTTTTTCTACATTTTGATTCGCCTCGTTAAAAAATTAACAAACTAAAAGAGGTGGAAGAAAAAGGTTTAAACCTACAACAAAAATAAGGTAAAATTATAACCCTACTCACTTACGTTAACAAACCATCTTTACAAGTTGTGGCTTAGATGTTGACAATGTTTGATATTAGTAGACTAGTATACCGCTAGATATTAAAAAGACGAGGGTAATTAAAAAAGTTTCTTAGGTTTAACTTATAAGAACCTGTCACATTAACAGTTCATTCAAAGCAAAAATTAATTTGGAAGTTAGTAATCTATACATACATATATGTAAATGAAAAGCACTAATGGCTGTCCGATAACTGACCGACTGACAGATCTTTTTACGTGCAGCTCAAATGCGTAAAACTAGAGACTGTGGGAAGCTCTTCTGGTGTGAAAATTCATTAAGACAGAATTTCAGGAAGTTCGGAACTTTAGGGGTAAAATATATAAAAATTCCTGAACTATATGTAGGCGACAGAAGCCTTAACTTTTTTAACATTTTTAACCCGTTACTTGATAAGTATTTTATTGACCGATCACGACCAATAACTTTTGTGAAATTCATGTTTTGTACCAGTAACAGGACGAGTTAGCCCATGATACAAAGAACCAGGTAGTCTTGTCAGCCCAGCTGATTAGTGCCAAAATGTCAAAAATTTGTTCTCCCTGTGGAAATAAAACAACAAAAATTATTTCTAATCGTGTTTTTTCTATCAGATGTTGTTTGACACTTTGGTACTAATATGAGTTAGCCGACTAATTGGCACACTTTTTTCTCAGGAAAATTACCGAGGGAATAATTTTTGCAAAAACTGACAAAATACCTCTTGCTCTTAGCTTAACCTAATCAAACTGACTTTCCTGATTCTCGTGTGTTTACACAGTTTTTCTCCCCTTTTACAGCTTAGTTTTCTCTTAAAGTGGTATTTCGATATGGGTCACACAAATTGTATGGGCATGGTGATTTTTTAAAAGCAAAAACCCCCCTCCGTTTTTAGTTAAGTTTGGTTGTAAGGGGTAAAGAAAGGTAAAAACTGTGGTTTGGTTTTTTTGAGAGCATTTGTAACTTCTCAACTGAATTGCATTCAAAAGTTCTCGAAAACATAGTTTTAGTACTTTTTTTAATATCAAACATTTAGGGATAAAGAAAGAGCAACAATTTTATTTATTCGGGCTTTTTGTAACTTCCGAGCTAATAAATATAGAAACATAGTTTAAATTGTGCTTGGCACCTGTCAAGCTCAACTGAGGTTGTTTTTAAAATTTTTGGTACTTTTTTAAATTTTTTATATTATTAGACTGTCTAACATTTTTAGATCTTTTTGATTTTTTTGAGTTCACGAGTCTACGGCAATAATGGTAAAAATTAGAGAACGTGATTTATTTAAATCTATCGGCATTTTGTCACTGTACTGGTTATTAAAAACACTTTTTCAAAGTTGATATGTTACTAGCGCTCTGTCCCCAGAGTACAACTTGGTCATCATTGGGTTAAGCTAAAGGATGTTTGTCCCATACAAGAGTCGCAAATTAACTTATTGGATAATTTTCTGCTATCTTTTTTACTTTTTTCAATTATTCTTCATATATAATATTAAGGTTTATTGGCCCACCTACTGGTCAAAATTAAAAAAGGTGGACAAAAAGTACGCTTATACATGTTCGTCAATGTTTTAAATTTTTTAGATTATAAATCTAGAAATATCATAGTAAGGACTGTTTACCCATAAAGGAGACGGAAGTCAAATAAGTAAAAAGAAACAGATTTTTTTTTTGGAAATTAGAGACTAGTTATCTATATTAGGTTGGGCATTTATAAGAGAGGCATCTTTCTTATTGAACGAGTTTCTTTGAAATTATTCTGTTTATGGTTCTAATATATAAGGAAAAATTTTTTTCAACCCAGACTTAGCTAAAAGTCACATAGTACGTAGTGCATTTCGTACTCTGCTCTGAATTTTGAACTGCTTTTACGATGTAGCAGTTTAGTTGCCAGCTTGCCATGAAATGTATAATTGGCAGCAACAGACCTTAAAGGATTAAGTCTGTTACTACTTTTTCATTCCAAATTTTTAAATAATTTTTAGAACCTCTTTCGCTTTTATTTTTACTGCAGTCGTTTTACAAACTGAACTATAAAAAAATTTAATTTTTGTTATTAATATTTTTAAATGAATTTAAGAACTTCCCTCGATTTTATTTCTACTACAGTTCCTTAACAAATTAAACAGTAACAATATGAAAACGTAACTCTTTTAATGGTTTCCTCGAAAATTGGACAAGCGTATAAACGATTTTTTTCTTCACTTTGATTCGCGTTATTTATATGATTTTTTCTTATCATTGTATTTGTATATTTGAAAACGATTTGTTTAACATTTGTAAAAAATATTGGTCTTTTGTTAAAATTTATAAGTTATTACTTCTAAAAGAAGAAAAAAAATAAATAATATTTTATAGCTTGTTTAAGTTTTATGGCCACATATAAGCGTTACCTAAGATGTGGTATATCATGTTAACAGCTGCTCTACAAATGTTTTCTAAAATGTTTAATTAAAAATTTATGTTTCAAAATTTAATATCATTATGTTTCCATTTAAATAGTATTTAGAGATCATAAATACTGTTTTTTTTTGTTAAATAATTCTTTATATAAATATTAAAACGGATGAGTTTAAATTGTGTTCCAATTGGATAAAATCGAATTAGCAGACGTAATAAAAATATTCAGGTAAGAGCTTTAATGGCTGAGTTTTGATTTTTGTTAATGGCTGCTTATTAAAGATAATTCAATATTTACAGTATGGAGCAACTCAATTGCAGCAACATTTTTAAGCTTCAATTTGTTTTAGTTTTTAAGCTGTTCTTACTCCTTTCTTTCCAAGTTTTTAATTATACAGATATTATTTACAACCAAGGTTTGTTGTAATCTACTCGGATAGTGTTAACGTAATGATTAAATTTTAAATTAATTTTTTTATTGTTTATTAACTGAAGATTAATTTTTCCATAATAAAAAAAACTAAATGAGTGAACTTAAGCCTTGCTAAGTAAAAATAATAGTTGGGTTTATTTTTTTATTATTTATCAATTTTTATATCCCAAATATCACAAAAGAACTAAGCGCAAGTTTTGACATAAACAGTGTCATGTTATTAAATCAAACATTTTCAAGTGTTTTTTGTTTTATTTTATAATTTATAAATGGACTTTTTTCCTTAATTCCTTAAACAATTGTTCTCCACGATCTTGATATAAGCTTAGAGAAATACAATGGTAGTTGGAGCTTTTTCAGGTTACAGACCATTAAACGCACTTAAATCTTTTACTTACTTATCAGGCAAATGCCCTTTATTTTCTGTGGTTAACACAATTTTATGTAATTTAATATCATCACATTTATTTACTGTTTATTTGTATAATATTTCTTTGCTACTTAAAAAGAAAGTTTGGGTTTTGTTTCTTCTGAAGTTGAAATTTATTTCTTTAAAATGCAACAATTACGAATAATAACTGCCAAACAACAAGTAACATTTAATATCTAAACACCATCATCACGCGCACTAATTTTCAAAATGAAAAATTTATTTTCTTCATATAAATTGTTGCTTTTATAGAGTTTCATCTATAAGCACCATTACAATTGTTGTTGTTTGAATTAAAACCATATTCAAAACAATGAACTTAAGTAGTTAAAAATATTAAAAAAAAACTAAAAACCGATACAATATTTCAAAGCTACTTTTAGCATACAAGGGTTATAATTTTCTCCCTGGTTTAAATCAAAAACAGTGGGCTCAACGAACATTTTTTTCGGATTTAAGTTAGAAGTTATTTTTTTTGTGTAAAAGTTTTGCAAATATTAAACTTTTTTGTCTTATGAATAAATAATAAAAAATTATATAATGAACTTCGTGTTTAATTAAGGCCTCCTGTTTAACCCCAGCTGCCGAAAAACACATTTAGGACCATATAATAATAATTTGCCATGTAGGTTTAATTTTGATTCTTTGGGTCATCTAAATGAATGATATATGTAGATGCAGATTTGGCCCTTTCGGGCATTTTTGTTCCTTCCAAGTAGGATGGTAAAACATTGCCTTTAATAACCAAAATAAGACATGGCAATGCAGTTTATCTAAAAAGAAAACAAAAAGTTAAGGGACTAAATATTTAAAAAACTACAGGTGCGAATGATAGATCCCTAAATTTTTCAGTATTTTAGGAATCCTGCACCACAGTGCAGATTTTTAAAATGCATAATTTTTTTCCTTAAAATTTTCGCATTTTGTCTTTTGTTTTATAATTTGATTTGAAGTTAAAGATTGAACAAAACTATATGGAGGTTTGCTTATACAGCTCTTCTAATGTATCCATACATAAGTTTTGTGTGGTTTCACTACCTCAGCATACAAGCATGTGGTTAAATTCATAAAAAAAAGAAAAAAATTAAAAAAGTTTATTGTCTTAATACAATAATGCGTTTATGAATTCATCTTTGTGTTAACGCATTTATACGAGTACTTTAATTTTACAGACACTAGCATAAGCTTCATATGTATGTATGTATGCGCCATTTCTTGTTGCAACTGAAACTGCAACTCACATGTACACACATCACTGTTAGTTGCAAAAATTATAAAAAGTTGTCGCTGCAAATTTTCTTATAGTTAAATGATTCTTTTATTATTGAACTTGGCACGAAGTGTTCCTGTTATAACGGTATATGAATATGTGTGCATAATTTTTATAGTGATCTATTTTTGGATGCTTTGGTCTTCTACGTACATATGTTTGCCTGCGTGTGTATATTTGGAGCATAATTAGAAAACACACAAAAATAAGGTACAAGTGCAGACAATTAGTTTTGTTATACGTTTTTAAATGGTAACAGTTGTGTTCCAGATGCTTAACGAAATAGTCCGAACTTACACAAACTTACCCAAAGGCGTTCCAGGTAAAAATTTTCGTGCAAAAAAGAGAGCGGATAAGAGAGTTATTATAATTCATTTCCTCTACAAATTTATCCATATTTTTTTTTGGGTAAGCTCGGACTAGAACTTTTAAATCATCTGATTTTTGTTCACTACTACAATTCAAGAACTAGTTGGACATTTTGCAAAAGAAATAAAGTTTAATATTAATCCTTTTTTTTTAAATTAATTAATTTATAAATATTTTATAATGTGTCTAAAACCACTAAAATAATTTGGGTAACTTTGGAAAATTTAGAGAGCAATTGTATCTTTATTCTCACTTGCCCCAACAAGAACGAAATCTTCTGGAACACACCCAATATAAACCATTAAAAACTTAAAAATTTCTCAAAATTTAAAAAGTCGAAAATATTTTACCGAAGAACCTGTAGCTAAAACGCATTTTTTCAGAGATTTTCTATTTATATATGGTATTTAAGAATATTTTATAAGGTATATTTTCTTGTCATACACAGGTTTTAAATAACTTAAAAGCTAGGAAATGCATTAAAATCTAGCAAACAGCATAGAATGTATGCTTAAACCAGCCAAAGGAAACCCATGCTATTACACTTGCAATGTCATTTGCGCTTTTCAGGCTTTCTTAAAAAACGTACTGTTATTGTTCATTCCACATTGTTGATAGGATAATTTTAATAACAAGTGATAACACAACCAGCCTATTTGAAGTCCAAATGTTTTGAGTTCTCACTAATGTGTGTGCACACGTATTCAAGTTAAGAGAAAACATAAAGACGCAGCGTCCAGCTTTTGCCTATAGCTGTTTGAGACTAAAGTCCACACCAGAGAAACAGGCTTACAGGCTCTTTGCCAACGGCACGCCGTCGTGGGATATAATTTTAAACTAATCCGTCGCCACCGGGTTCATCCATCGGCTTGTGTGGGCGCAAAAAGAACTCCCGTTTTCTCTGGCTTTTGTCGGCGAAATAGTAGCCGCCGAATTTTAAGCTTAAAAACTGGCGCTAAAACTTAAAAAACAAATTCTTTAGAAATCATTTTTAACTTAAATTTAATTAAAAATGAGCCGCCAAAAATTTGTAGAAGCCACCGCCACAGCCGCCGCCGAAATTTCGGCCACGGCTTGTTTCTCTGGTCAACACGCATTTTACCATTATAAAAAAAAAAAGAAAATATAAATATTTTTCTTGTCTCCAACGACAATTTTGTAAATTTGTTAGATACCCCATGCATATTCATAAAAGTATCGCCTACAAAACTGAAAACAGTCGCAACTCAAAACTGTTAACTTTAATTAGAACCTTTTTTACTGTTTAAAAAAGAGTGCTGTTATTTTATAAAACAACTAGGTATTATTAGTAGAGAAACTGTCTTCGAATAAGTATAGTTAATTTAAATGCAAAGAATTTTTTTGTCATTCAAAAATTTTCAAATTAATTTTTAATTGTAATCATTTAGGATTTAGCTTACGATAAATCGAAGATGACACGTTTAAGTGCAGCACAAGCAGGCTAATACTTACCACCTTCTACATTAAGACAATTTTCCTGAAAATGATAACGATAATAATCTGCAAAAAGCAAAGAAGCAAAAACAAGTTGTATGTGTGAGTGCAAAATGTTTTTCCAAATTTAAAATTCGAAAATGTTAGACTTCTTTTCTTCTTATTGTTGGTTTTTTTAGTTTTGTTGTCGACCAATTAGTGTTAACGTAGTATAAGCATTACAATCGTCGAGTAAAAACTGTAATGGAAACTGTTTACTGTAGTGCAAAGCAGTAGTTCCTAATCTTTGCTATTGCCACTAATTAAGAAAAATTTACAGAAAATTCGTTTCTGATTTATATCTTCTGACAGATCGTTGAAAATGTCAGTGAATTTTTTTTTAATACAGAGAGGGTAACAAATTTTTGACGATTAAGCTTGTTAAAAAATATATATATATTTAAGAAACTTCCAATGTATTGATTACATCATTAGCAGTTTTTTGATTTCCAGTGTAAGCATTTCTGGATATTTATTTTTTATATTTTAAAAATTCTTCAGATCACTATTAGCAATACATAAGTGTTGAAATCCAATACCACCTCCTTAGTCGAGGGTCATTTAAATTTTTTTTATAGATATGGGTACCCAGCCTTTAAAGATTGTGAAGAGCAGTCAATTATTTCATCTAGTCCCAATGCAAATGTCCTCCGAAAATGAACTATTTCGACTAGGACTACCTTTGATTTACTACCTTGTTTCATAACTTAATGCCAACATTTTTTGTAGTGAATCCTACTGCGTACGGCTTATATTTTAAAAAATCAATTAAACAAGTTGAACTCATAAATATTTGATCTCAAAAGCTGCGGAAAAATAATGCTACTATTTACAAAAGCACATTAAAATGTCGTTTTGAAATTTTAAAATGGATGTGACCATTCCAAATAAAAGGAAAATTCGTAAATTTAAGATCCATTTTCCTAGGATAGGCCTCAACTTGGAACTTATGATTATCCCAAAATAACAAATAATAGTCAGTTCCTCATCCTAATTCGGCTCCAGTCCTTTTTATACAAAAAATTGGTCTTTTGTTGTATGATGGACTTAAAGGTGGCGTAAGTCACTTTTTCAAGAAAATCGAGCTAATGGCAACACTAAATAAAATTTAATGGTTTTTTTCATTTCTTTAAATATCTCCATTTAAAACAAGTGACTAATGCCACCTTCAAAACAAACGGCTCATATATTATATGAGATCATAATCAGACACTTGACCTATTGTTGAAGAGCCATTCCTGACAAAACATCCGCCAGTACTCACAGCGTGTATATCGATATGGCAAAGAGTTATTTGCTCTTGAAGCATCATATATTTTTATTCGATTAATAGCTGGTATATTTTTTTCAGCTTATGATGAATACAGGACCAGATAGTCAGCAAGAACTACCAGATCTTGCAGTCTTAGCCCACGTTATGGCCATTCTAAGCCAGCTTTGTTTTTTAATGGCACATTTGCAATTAAAAAAATTTGATTAGGCTATATTATAATCAGGACAATGGATCTTAGTTTCCCTATAGTGTAATTACATGACCCGTAATTTAGCTCCTATTGGATTTCTAGCCAAATCTTGTAGTACGTTTCATTAAAATGTTTTTCTCTTGGCCTTGATCTTCTATTTACCTAAAACAGATTTTATATTAAAATACAAATCAAACTTACTAGGCTTCGGAGAAATCTAAATGCACTACAAACTAGTTTTGCTTATTGGTTTTATTTTAAATTAACTTAAACACAAATTTTAAATTAAGCAATTTAATAGAGATTGTCTTTAAAAAAATATGTTAGATTTTACCAAAACAATTAAAAAAAGTTTGGGAAGTACTACCTTATGTTGAGCTGCATTTTTTTTTCTTGCGTTAGCTTAGAGATGACGACAATGATGACTTTTGTGACTAAACTCCTAAATTGTTTTAAAAATGGTTGCACTTCTCTATGTTTGTATGGTTTTTTATGTGTTTGATATACCAATACTTAAGGAAACATTAACGCATTTTAATTTCATTGTGTATTTGGTTGTTTTTTTGCGTTATTAACATGGCGTAGATCATTAGCAAGAGATGGTGTTATTATTTGCACGTTTTGTGTGAATGCGGTTTAAAAAGTGTTAGATGATTTGGTTAAGATAATCTCAAAAGGAGTATTTTCTAAATTGGAAATTTGTTTGTGTACGTAAACTTAGTGGTTAATTGAAATCAAGATATTCATAGATGAAATTAAATTAATAAACAATAAGATTTTAATATAAAAAAGTCAATTATTGAAGTTTTTTTGTTATGTAAACATGTATATTCCACTTGTTTCAATAAATAATTATTGCAAAGTGCTTTGTAGAATAAACAAATATTTTTTTTGCGCTCATTATAGTTTCCTTAGAATTTTAACAGCAATCAATGCCCTGATTATTTTACCAAAATAAAATTCAATTTACTTTTTATCACCACTAATTGATTTCATTTAAAACCATTGTATGGAGAAACTATATAAACATATTGGAAGTAAAAAAAATTACACTAAAAATATATAAAAGAAAATTAGATCGTTTTTATTTATGTATTAGAAAATCTTTTGAAATTTAAATCTAATAAGAATTTTGTTCAGTGCAACTTATTTTACAAAATAAACATTTATATGTACGCAAGTATGTCATTTTCAAATGACCACTTAACATTCTAATAAGACTTCTTCTTCTACTCGGGACACTTTGCAACGTGAGGGTTACTTAAACAAACAAACAAAATATTTATGCATAAATAAATAAAAATTCAAAGAAAAAAAAACTGAAAAAAATATACAATGAGAAACTATTTATGCCAAAAATACAAAACAACATTTATACAATGTGAAAGAATAATGAAAACAAAAACAGAAATTATTTTAGTAAATTGATACCCAAGGGTATTTTGACTACATCTAACATCAAATTTATACATTTCATTATATTTAAGTTTGATTGTATATATTTTGTTTATGCTACAAAATCAATTCAACAGAATCACTTTATTCAAAGTTGATCAGTTATTAAAATGATTCATAAATGTCACCAAATTGCACCAAAACCTTTAATACAAAAATTGTTCAATATTAGGGGTAAAGTATTTAGGTTAGTGTTGTTGTTTATACATCTATCGCTACTTTTAATATAACATTAAATTTTTTTATCAATACTAAATATTATAAATTGAATTATTTTTTTAATTTAAATGTTGAGAACAAGGCATTCCCGCATTGGTAGCGGCGTTGACAGCCTGGAAAACTTTACACTAATCATCTGTTTTTTCGAAGTTAAAATCATTATTAAAACGATGTGGCCCTATTTTTCACTGGAAAACATATAAAGCATTAATACTCATTACTTTATTAACTAGTTTTCAGTTTAAATATTTATAAAATACGATTTTTAATTAATTATTTTTTTTGAATTGTAGTAAAGCTAAGGCTCTCATAAAAAGGAATACTTTAAGTGAATTTGCTTTCTAAAATTAATAAAAACCTTAACAAAACATTTATCAAGGTAAACACAATAAATAGCCTTAAATTATTGTTAAGAAAAAAAATATTTAAAATACTCATTATCGCTTGCTCAATATACAAGGCTGTATGTGGAAAAACGTAAGTGTTGAGAAAATCAAATTTTTGATTTGAAATTTTTCTCTTCCACCTGAAAACGAATTTTAGAAACAAGATTTAGTTTAACTATTTTTAAGGAATGAGTATTTTAAAAAGAATAAAAACTAAATTTAGTTTCAATTTAACAAAATTTAATCACATGTTATTTCAAAGTACACCTTTGATACTGAAATCTTTTAGGGAAAACCTTAAATTTGTTAGTAAAATTACGTCAGAGCTAAATTGGCAGGTAGCTTTTTACATTTCTTGTACTGCAGGCTTTATATCTTTAATTTTACTGATTAGATCAGAAGAAGAAAAATTGCAATCAGTTGGATTTGTGTTCAAGTATTGTTGCGCAAAAAAATCTAAAAAAATATTTCAATTACGCAAATTTTTGGATTTTTCATCAAATGCATCATCAATTACCTAAACTGTAAAAACTGAAAAATAGCGATGACAATTAAAAAACTCCATTTTTATCTTTGCCTCTGCTAGAAAGTTAACCTAAGCTGAGTGTGTTGCTTAAGAACTGTCTAATCACTGCACCACGCCACCATGTGAAGGCAGAAACAAATTTTGTCATATTTATATTTTTAGCATTATCCAGAAAAAATATTTAAAATGCTTAATGTATTTAAATCTTAATCCAACAAAATCTTGTTATTTAATTTAAAAAATTTATAATAAGTAAAAAAATCATATAAAAAAGAGCAGAAAAATAATATAAAAAGAATTAATCGTAATTATCTTGGCTCGTACATTAAAACCCCTTTTCCAGCTATATATGTGTTAGTGTCCCAGGTTAATTTTTGTTTCGGTTTATTTAACTTTAATTATGCGAAATACTTAAAAATTAAATGTTCAAAAGAATTATTCAATAAAATTTCGGAATCATTATTTAACCAGCTACGGGATCAAGATTTTATTAAGAAATGGTTTTCCAAAAATTGAAAAAAATAAGATAAAAGCTGATTTTGCCTTCCAAAAAGTCGTATTAGAACTCTATGCATAAAGTTATCTTAACAAAATTTGATTTCGACATTACCATCAAAATCGTCTAATTATCATTATATAGTTTTTCAAAACATTGCTTAAAATCAAATGATAATGTGGGTAAAATATAGTTGGGAATTTAATGGTCATTACTTTCTTACTTATACCACTAGCTTTAAGGTTGACAAACTTTTAATTTCCCCACCAATAGAAAGAACAATTCGTTAGAATCAAATAAAAATCTTTGCTTACAAAACCGACCGCTGTTTAAAAAGAAAACCAAAACAAACAAAATTTACTGTTACGTCATCAAAAATCCAGTTAAAAAAAAATATGTTTATTTTTCAACATATCCTGTTGAAAATTTGAAAATAGATCTTTTTAAAAAAAATTAGATATTTTCTTTCTATTTCATCTTCCGAGTTTGGTTGTGATGTTAAACGCATGTGTTCATGTGGGAACATTTTGTGGCAGCGATATTAGGTGCTGGTATTTCGATTACTATTTTCGAATGGTTTTTTGTATTTTTGTTAGAATTTTTTTCACTTTTTATCTGCTAAATATAGAAACAGGATTCCAACAATAAATTTATAAACAAACAAAAAATAGACGCACACACACACATGTTTTCAGTTAAGTATGTATGGGAAACTGTAAAATAACTTTAACCAAATGTTTGTGCGACAAAGAAAGACTGGGAAACAGGTTGATTGAAATTTGATCTGCTGGTCCCAAATTATTCTACGATTATAAGTATTTAGATTTAGAAAGGAAAATAAAAAATAAACCAAACTGTATTAAGAGCACGAGGGAGGATCTCATTGTTTATTAGTTTTTTTTTAACAAGAACAATAAAATCTTTGATTTTTATTTTTTTTTTATATGTAAGATTTCTTTTTTGTTTTGTGTTTTAAATTATGCGTGTGAATTGAAAAAATTTATAATATAAAATTGAATTTTAAGGAGTGTTCTGTAGAAAGTGTGAGAATATAATATTGTTTGTGGACTATTTCTGACAAAATCAGATGGTAAATGAAATATGATTAAATAATTGGGAGTGATTTAAGTTAAGCAAATCCGGAGAAGAGGAATAATATGTAGTTCATGTTTTTATTCAAGTTAAATAAAAATTTTTTTATTTGAAAACAAAAGAAAAGAAATAATCGAGGATAGGAGGTAAGAGAGTATAAGTCTAAAGCGAAGGCGCTCAACGGAGCTTAGGATAATAATATCTCCAAAGTAGGAGCCCATTTTTTTTATCAACTTTGAGAAAATTTTACATGTTATTTTAAAGATTTTTATTCATACAAATAAAATTGTTCTAAGATCAGAAACATATACGTTTTAGTTCAAAAAAGTTCTATTTAATAGTATTTTTAAATTCGTAGAAACTTTTTTTTAGAAATTTAACATATATGCGATCGGTTAACTATTTTTTAAATATTTTCTAAATTAAAGCTTGTTTAAAACTCCCGAAAATTTTGTTGTGTTGTTGTTTTATTTAATATTAAATATTTTTAAAACTCAAACTATTACACTGACCATATGTAATTCCAAAAAGATTAAATGCTGTCTAATAGTGAAAATATTTCATATTCATATAATACCTTAAAATATTTCTTTTGATTCTAATATTTTTCATCTTAATAATGTACTTTTGTAAAAGACATTGAAACAATTATTCAAAAGAAAAAGGGGTTTTAGTGTTTTTTTTTTGATTTCTAAAAATTTGTTTCTCATTATGCAGGTTCACTGGCCCAGTTTTACTGATATTTGTAGTTCACTTCTTGTTTACCTTTTTCTCTATTGTCTACATTTAAAATCGATCATTCAAAAGTCTTTTGACGCTTAAATAGGAATGCAGAGAATAAAAGAAAGAAAAAAAACTACTTGTACAAAAGAAATTATAAGAAATTAATCATGGATTTGAAAAATGTTAAAAAAACATAACATACTTTCATTACTGTGAAGTCAAAATTAAGGTGGGCATTTGTACCTGTTGTTCAAAAAAAAAAAAAAAAAATAAAAAAATATAAAAAAGCGTTAAGTGCACCGTATGCCATACGTCGTTTTCAATAGCAATATTAAAAAAATTCCAAAGATACTTAGAAAACTTTTTCCACAAAAGTCTTATCACTCTATTTAATTTCGTTAATAAGAATTTGATTAAAAATGCTTTAAATTGCTTGCAAGCGGCATCCAATTGAGCTTAAAAGTAGCCAATACGTTTTATAATTTTTAAAGAGCTTTCATTCCAGTTGGTGTCCCGCTTTGTTTTAAAGTGGTGGTGTTAGATGGTACTTTTGATATGGATGGTTATACATACTTAAAGTAATTTTGTTTTTTTTCAAGAAGTTTTATTGTTTTTATAAATTATCTTGCCATGCATTAAAAAATTATATAGATTGAAATAATATTACTTTAACATTAAACCATATAAAATGAGGATGAATGTATAAGTTGATACAAATATCTAAAAAATTTATTTCTATGTATAGGAAAAAATTGATAAAAAAATTTTAAATAATGGTTGGAGTATGCCGTTATTTAAAAAAATGTGACTCAACTAATTTGTAGGTTATTTTCGGAAAGGAAAGATTTAAGTTTAATTTTATAAGTAATTTATTTTGGGCATTAAGTTTATATTTGAAAGTTGATAGTTTTTTGGCCAACAGAGTTTTATTGAAGAAAATATACCCTTGTCATCACGGCCTCTTTTAGGAAAAAAGTATTCAGGTGATATAGCCCACTAAATGTAGGTAAGGGGGAAGTAGTGAGTCTCAAGAACCTCATATATATTTGAATATTTTTGGTCCTAAGTGCTAGAAAAACATTGTTTTCACTCAGATTATATCTTACAATGAACTAACCCAGGGGTGCTTCACACTTCCTTTAAAAATGCCACCAGTCTCGTTTTACTGATTCTAGAGAAGTCCCTTAGAATTTTAAATAGAGCAGATCCAATCAATTTGTTAAGGGGCGTACGATCGCTAGACTCTTACCTAGAGTGCACTGGGCGATTCTCCATATAGACGTGGAAGTCTTACACAAAGTAAAATTAGCCAAAAATTTCCGTAGCCATGGTCCTCTCAGAAGAGTCAATATTGATATAAAAGAACTCATGTGAAGCCCTAACGTTCATTGCCCTTTTCATGAATACCCTGCTTCGCCAATTTGTCTGTCATCTTATTTTTCACTGTACTCCTGATTTCCAATTTCAATTTCTTACGAAACATAGCTTACAATACGATTATAAGATCAAGAGGCCTGTAAAGGTTACGAAGATGGTTGTTCGAATTTTATTAAACAGTTAAAGATCCTCAGTCTAGGAGGACCGACCAAGACTTTCCGCGATTTGGAATCATAAATTATCTTCCGTAGAAAATTACTGCAGCCATATTAAAGTTTATAAGACTCACTGATATAAAGTTAATTCCAGAAAACCAGAGCTCCTTGTCCCCTATTATTTTCGGGACCATAATTAAAAGTGTTGTGGCTCTTGCAGTCTGGGTAAAAATCTAGGCATATCTTACTTAAAATCTCAGCTTTAGTCCCAATCAGATACCACTACATTTTTCATTTCTAATAATCTTTTTTTGTCCATTGAGCGTCTGTGTCAGTTGTCCTGATGCTCTTAGTCATGTTGTGCAATTTTTATAAAATCCTTTGCAGTCAAATCACTAAGTTTTAAAATCCATAATTAAATCCTGCAGCGCTGTAGGTTAGTGTTGTAGTCAAATACATGTCGGCAAGTGTCATTCACCACCAAAGTATCATATCAAGTTAGATGGGACTGTCAACACCGCATTTGCTTTTGCTGCAACAAAAGCGCAATTAAAAGAGCTGGGGGAAAGGTCCCACAGCTGGAATGGATTAGCAAGTCAGTTAGAAAATTAACGAGAGTCACCTTAAGCGTTTGACATTCTGAAACTTGGGAAGCCTGAACTGAGCTGGATGATGAGTATGCTAACGGGCCACCCAAAGTTATGAGCACATTTCTACCCAATCGGAGTGACCAGGGTCCACAATGTGGGCATCGAAACGATGGAGTATTTCCTGTGTCACTGTCTGGTTTTTGCATAGAGCAGAGTCTGACGTTTTATGTCTGATGCTGTACCAGATGTTGTTTACTTGAAAAATTATCCTTTTTCCTTGGTGAAAGCTCACAACAAGCCGGTCACTGCCTAAGGTGATTTTTTAAAGAACTTGAGACCTTTAAGGCCATCCCCCTTAAACGTAGCCTCATTGGGCATTTCCGATGTCGTCTTTTCTTGTCTTCACATGTCTGCTATATGCAACGCGCTACAAAATCAAAAACGTGATGTCATTTTGGTGGCGCTTGCCTTCTATTGTAACAACTGTCTACATTGAATGTCTAAAACAGAACATGACAGACATTGCCATCAGTACACGCCTTATTTTTTGTTTACGATGTCACAAAATGGCATAGTACTTTGCATAAGATCCTTGAATTCTGTTAAAAAATACAAAAATAAACAATATTTTAATTAAGAACATTTAGGCCACTTTTTATTGGTTTTTAGTTTAATATTTTTTTTATTGGTTATATTATATGCGTTTTTATAAGGCAATTATCTTAGAATTTAGCTATAAATATGTTGATGATAATTTTTATTTTTAAATAAGAATTAACAAACTTTTTTACTTTTGAAAGATTTTTATTAAATTTCCATACAATCCAATCTAATTAATTAAATTAAAACGACTGAAAACCGAAGCACAAATTTTGAACGAACGAAACCAACTCTTGTTTTCTAAGTCTTTTGATTTAATTATTAAAACTAAGTTGTTTTGCTTTATAACAAACATTAAAAGCCCGTTTCTTTTCTCCTTAAAAAAAAAAATATAAAATTTTTATTAAAGATATAGTTGAAAAAATTCATCGCCCATAGTATTTTGTTTAACATCTACAAAATCAAACATCTTTGTATTTTCCATATAAAAGCGCACAGCTTTTAAACAACATATTTATAGCAATTTCCGCCGCAATAAATTTAACACCTTAATTGTGGATTCTTACAAAATAATGCTAAAATAATACATCTTTTGCATAAATTTGCACTTTACAAATTTTTCCTAAACAACAAACAACATTTTTCATATATGTGTGTAGCTTTTAGAGACGGCAAAATCGGTTAACTCTTATTGATGCATTCACGTGTATGCACATGAGAAATGTTTTTGAAGTGAAACTGCCCACAGGTCAAATAAAATAGTAACAACTTTTTTTGCGAAAAAAAACAAGGGAATAAGTTTTAAATGCAACAACTAGAATTTAAGTACATACGTAAGTACATGTATGTTTCTTCTAAGAATAAAAAAGGAACAAAATTTAAGATTGACTATCAATCTATTTTGGCTGTCAAAGGCAAGATGATGATGAACTAAATGAAAAGATTAGGAAAACAGCATGATTTAACAAATTGTTTTAACACCATTCTGGTCATCAAATTTTTTTCAAATTAAGTTTTTTATATAATTCTGTTTTTCATTTTTCATTTTTATTTCTTTTTGATTGTATAAAAATTTTGCTTTTTATTATATTTTTTTGGGAAAATGTTTTAATACCCTACGGAAAAGTGAACTGGTCCAAGACTATTGACTTCAACGGTTCCTTAGGGTAGGGACTAGTTCTAGTTCTTGCACTTTGAAGAGAACCTACAACTTTTATTATGCATTGTCATTGGAAGGGGCACCTCAGAACGGGCTACGGGCCAATGCTATATAGGCAAATTTTGCACTAATTGTTTAAGATTCTGTTCAATCTACTTTGTTTGTATTTACGCGTGTGTGTGTGTATATATAAACAGATATATGTTTATGTGTAGGGACCAGTATTTCTATATTTTTCCCCTTACCTCTTTTACACCTTTTAACCAGTTACTAGATATGTGCCTTTTTAACATATCACGACCAATAACTTTTGTCCATTTCTTGAATTGTACCTATATCAGGACGAGTACGCCGACCAATTGACACGCATTTCCCGCAGGGTATTAATGGTGTTTTTGTTTCTAAAAACAACAACATTTAATTTCTTGCCTTTTACAAAGAAGGGTAATTTTGTGTTCTTTAAATAAAAATATGTTGCCTTTTTAGAGGGTGCAGTGTTTTTTTTTCTAAAAATTCGCCGTTACTAATGCCAATATTCAATGAATTTTCTGCACCGTAAAAATATAAAGTGTTGTTAATGCCCTGAAGAACATCTGGAACAAGTAAGCTTTTTAAAAACTTTAACCTTAAAAATAAAAGAAGTGATTTAAATAGACATTGCCGCTGTTTTAAACAGGAAGCTCCCGTTTCTTAAGTTTTGAATTCTTTTCTTTTCGAAAAAGCGCAAGCATTGTGCCAGGGTAAGTCAAACATTGCAAATTTGTGCACTTTAAAATGGAAATTTTTTATTTTAGAAACGAAAACTTAATAAGAGAACCAACATGCTATTTAAATTGATTTTCTATTAAAATTGTATACTTTTCGTTTTGTATGTTTCTCATCTTTTGGCTTTTAAATCCTTTTGTTGGAATTTTTTTTTAATCAGTAGTAAATCTTCCCTCCTAAATTTTTTTTGAATTTTTCGCTTGGACAAAAAATCTTTTTTAATATAAGAAATTCTTGTTCCTTAACATAATAAAAGATTTTTGTAGGTGGTGTAGAAAAGTTGATTTTTTAACATTTATTTATGCTTTTAAAAAAAAAAAAACTAAATCTCTTAAAATTAATAGCAGAAAAATCTCCACAACCCACACTTGTTCTTTGGACTTGACTAGCAGCAGGTATCTGCCGCTAATGCAAAAATCTTTAAAATGATCAAATTCATATTGAGGGGACTACTTTTGAATGTCATCACTTACAATTGCCGCCATCACTTCTCATATGCTAGGCTTAATCATCGTCATCATCATCATCACCATCCCCATCAGCATCACCACCAACGTGATCCATGTTGATCCTTAAACACTTTACTGATCCACTCACATACATACAAACATTTATCGACATTTTAGACAAAACTTACAAATGCGTTTTGCTTTTTTGACTGCTTTATGATCTTCAGAAATAGAATTGACGATGTTGTTTCTGTGTTGTTGTACAAATTTGCATTTATTACTTAAACATGTTGCAGAAATTCATTTATATCAGATGGTTTTTCAAGGCAGACCATTAACTTTAAAAGAGAATGAAAAAAAAAGAAGAATTATTATGTTGCCGTTTAAATATAATAAAACCAATATTTCTTACGCTTTTTATAGACAAAGAGAAACAGTCAAAGTCTTTATCTTGACCATTTATATTAAAATACAAAAATTTTAAAATAAATAAAAATAATTAATTCTTGATTAATAACAAATATGGTTTTAAACAATTTCAATTTGTAGCCAGGAGTTGACCCTAATTTTAATTAGATTTTTATAGGGCTTGTTGCTAATATTTTCTACATATATTGGTATAAGGACAAATGAGATATACAAAAGTTTGACCTACAACAAACCCTATAAATAAAATATGGCATAGACTTAAACAAACTTATTAATTAATTTGATCAATGGCGAATACTTCATTTTACTTAAGAATTTTAAAAATTGGAATAAATTTTGAAAAAAATTTAGAATGATTAAATTCCTTTAAACCACTGCTATCTATTTATTTCTCAATGAGTACTTTAAAAGTTCTTTTTTCAAATATCTTTCCTGTGTACTTTGCTATTACACGTTTTATTTTTGTTTGAGAAGGAGGTTGTTTTTAATGATGATGTGTGCAACTTTTATTCAATAATATTGAGTTGAGGTTCTTGATGCTGTTTTACCAATTGTTGTTGATATGCCTACTCCTTTGATGGACTTCCAGTCAAAGTCAAGAATATTTATGTTAAACTAAAATTGATTTTTTTTGTTTTGTGGTATTCAAAACTATTTTGCATAGTCAGGTTGGTTTGTTGGTGCTCTGGTTTAGACCCTGAAAAAGGAATTGGTATAATTTTAATATATTTTATAAGATTTATGGTATTATTGTTAAAGTTGTGGCAGGTACATACTTTCGAAAGATATAAATAAAAATTTTTAAAAAATTATCTTTGATTGGAGGATTTAAGGCACACAAAATCGATATAAGAAAATCTTATAGAAATGCATTTGAAATAAGTTTTAAAGCAAATTGTGTTCCTAATCTTGATGATTTATTTTAAAAAATCAAGTGTGTTTATGTTTTTAAAATATAAATCTACATTAAATTAATTTAGAAACAAAACTGCAATTGCCATTTATTTTTTTATACACATGTTTAATATTTTAAGGGCCAGTGTGGTGTTTTTTATTGTAAGATTAAGCAAATAGAATTCGAATATATGATGGATGGAGCCAAATAGATGAAAGGATGAATTTTAAGTTAATCAATATGATTCAAAGATATTTGACCACAATTTGTTGGCAATAAAAGTGAGCAAATAAACGAATTGCACTCTTAATAATAATATGGTAAATATGGTATGAGTATAACAAGTTAATTTTTTTTTAATTATTTTATCCAAGTTTAGGATAGTTTGATTGCCTTTCTTTTGTGAACAATAAATAAAGTAGAGATTAATAGATTGTATTCAAAACCAAATTGCAATAAAAAGTATAAAAACACAAAGCAAATATTTTAAACAAAAGATATATAAACTTTTGCAACCTTTTGTAGGTGATGATTTACGTGTAATAACAGATATTGATTACTTAAAGGTTTTCTTTCAAAATAAAGTGTTTTTGAAAGAAAAAAACACCTTTCGCAAATAATTTAAGAAACATCTTATTTTATATGGAATTAAACGATTTTTAATTTGCACGAACTGAAATCTTTATGTTAATTTTAATGAACAAAAATGAAATATTTGAAATTGTAATGATTGATTTATTTGAAGTCTATTGTATTTCCTTAACCTTTCTTCAAACAGTAATAAATGATTTTTATTTTTTTTGCATTTATAATTTAGCAATTTGGCAAAAGCTTTTAAGATCCCGCAGTAATTAACCAACAAGAACTTTTCAATATTACTGACTACATTTGAGATTCATTTAAAATTTGGATTAATGTGGTTTGTTGTAAATTTTTTTATTTAAAAATTTATTATGGTTAAAGAAAGTTGGCAAAATTTTTGCGCAAAACTTTATTAATAAACTATTTCAGTAAACAGAAATGGCAAATGTAACAAAGGCTTTCTGAAGCATATAATGATCAGATGCAAAACTTTGGAGGATTTTAAAACAAACAAAAATTAGTTTATTTTATAAAATTTTTAAAATATAAATTACTTCACATATAAAAATGTAGATGTTAGTAACACCCAAAAACAAAACTAATAGAAGATCCACTATCAATTAAAACGAATTTACTCGGAACAAGTGTTTAAGGAGACGAAACGGATGTCTTTCTGTCCAGGTAATGATAAATGAAAGAACTTCTTGTAGTTAATTTGGTGATGCTAACCGAGTAAAATATAGTTTTGACTCCAGCAACTGTTTTAAGTAAAAGCAAAATGGTTAGTTTTAAAGAGCACATTTAAGTTTATACAAGCATGCATACACAGATGTCTTCAAATAATATTTAAATTATTTTCGCAAGATGACACAAGATTTCTAAAAGCTAGCAAGGGAGAGCAGAACCTAAAAAAACAGAAATAAAGTTACGGGATTTGATTCAAACCTTTGCTTAACTCCATCGATCGGGTTATCAAAACTTTTAAAATCAAAATTTTTAAACAAATTCTTAAAATATATTTTTAAATTGAATGCCGTAATTCCTTACAAGAACTCTAGCAATATATGTTCGTTCTCATTATATGAAACAGCTAAAAGAGCTATCATTAGAGTTCACTGCACTCTCTGTGATCGTTACGCTTCACTGAGAAGTAAGAAGGGAATAAAGAAAAAATGTATATGAATAACAGGATTTGCTTCAAATAGAAATTGGGAAATTCTTATTAGAGCTTCTACTTCAAAAAAACTGACAACGAGTCAATTTAAAACTCAAATCGAAGGGCGTAACGCTTCACCTGGTTAATAAATATAACGCTTTCTTAATGCTTAAAGATTGTTTCTGCAAATTAAAAATGAAAAAAACAAAAGCCGTGGTTGCAAATCACAAAGCCCGTTCAAGGGGGAGGGACGTATGCCTATACCGATTATATCAGAATCCCTTTCTGATTGAATTTAAGCATGTCCGCCACCCGTCCGTCTGGGTGGGTGTCAATGTAAACACACTACAGGTTGCAATTTTGAAGATAGTTTTAAAAATTTGGTATATATAAGTCTACTGCTGCTATCACAAAGCCTGTTGTTTTTAGCGATGATCTCAGAATAAGCATTTTTGAGCTACAAATGACTAGCATATTACTCTATATTCACAAAATGTTGCACATGAGTGATAAAGTAGCACTTCTACCTAGGTAACAGAACAAAAATGTTATTGATTATTTTTTGATATGATACAAATATTCTCCCGGAATAAGCATTTTGGGCTTTAAATATCTAAAATATTATTCCATATTTTTTCTACATAAGTTTATCTTAATGCCACCAACTATTATAATGAAGACAAATATTATCGGCATATTCTTTCATTAGGCCCCCTACTGACTGTGGAGTAGGGTATAATAGGGCGGGCTTGACCGACTATAATTTGTTTGCTTGTTTTTGACTCCTTTTTCCACTAAATCTAACTAGAATCCGCAGTTGTCCTCATAACTTAACGGCTTTCCACAGCCTCCTGGAAAGTATTTAGGAGGAGTTAAATTACACCAAATTTATTTTGAAACAAACTGCTTGTGACAAGTTGTCCCTTTTTTTTTGAAATCGAATCTCGTTAATGTTTATTTGATTAATATTTGGGAACAAAAGCTAAGTCTAAATGACCAATTGCACTCGCTATTGGCTGTAATGGCATCACTTTTCTTAATTTAAAGAAAAAGACGATTAAATTAATGCAAAAATGATCACTCACTGCACAAATTGTTTGTTGACCAGGTCAATTTTGTTGACTGGGTGCTTTGCAAACCAATTCGTTTAATCAAAAACAGATTCCTAAAGGGATTACATAGTACTTAAAAGTAATGTCTAAGGCAAGTTAAACAATTCTGTCATATGTATATATATTATATATATGGGGGATTTCATGTCAAGTGACCCAACTTTTAAAACCGATGTCTTTCGATTGGAAAGAAATTTGGACCAAAGTAAGTTCTTGCAGAGAGTAGCTTAGACACAATTTTTTAACACGATCGGTCAAGAACTCTCTGAGCTAGAGGGGTTCAAAATTTGACGTTTTCGGCAAATAGGTGTTTTTTCTCATACATGTAGTTTATTACCTTTTGATTTTAACAAAATTCGTCCCAAATACTTTCGATAGCTTTTTTTTCAATCTTCCAGAAAAAAATATTTTTAAAATTAAAAAAAATTTTTTTTATTTTTTTTTTATAAAATAATTAGAAAAAAATTTTTTTTTTCCAAATGTGCCCATTTTTTTTTTTTTTTTTTTTGCTCAAAAGAAAGCTTAGGTCTTTTGTTTGAAGACCTTGGAAGTCGCTTAGTGGGATGCGAGTGGGATATCTATAAAAAATAATGTTTTGTAACTCAAGGTAGAGGTTTTCCAATTTTCGCGTATATTCTATTTTAATTTTTTTGCTATTTATGTAAAATTTTCTCTTAAGCAAAAAAAAAAATATTTTATGCTAAGAAACAAAATAATTTAACCTCTCCGACGGTATGCATTGAAAATAAAGTCTCATACACTCGACACTGCATTACCAACAAAATGGTAGGCCTCTGGAATAAAATCACTTTTATATGGTAATGTCTGAACACATTTTGTTAATATTTTCAATGTATACCGTCGGAAAGGTTAAATTATTTTGTTTCTTAGCATAAAATAATTTTTTTTTGCTTAAGAGATAATTTTACATAAATAGGAAAAAAAATTAAAATAGAATATACGCGAAAATTGGAAAACCTCTACCTTGAGTTACAAAACATTATTTTTTATAGATATCCCACTCGCATCCCACTAAGCGACTTCCAAGGTCTTCAAATAAAAGACCTAAGCTTTCTTTTGAGCAAAAAAAAAAAAAAAATGGGCACATTTGGAAAAAAAAAATTTTTTTCTAATTATTTTATAAAAAAAAAAATAAAAAAAAATTTTTTTTAATTTTAAAAATATTTTTTTCTGTAAGATTGAAAAAAAAGCTATCGAAAGTATTTGGGACGAAATTTGTTAAAAGCAAAAGGTAATAAGCTACATGTATGAGAAAAAACACCTATTTGCCGAAAACGTCAAATTTTAAACCCCCCTCTAGCTCAGAGAGTTCTTGACCGATCGTGTTAAAAAATTGTGTCTAAACTACTCTCTGCAAGAACTTACTTTGGTCCAAATTTCTTTCCAATCGAAAAAAAAAGTTGGGTCACTTGACATGAAATCCCCCATATATATATAAATATATATATTTTGATACTCTACAATCCCGTATGCGCTTGTTCTTGTAAAAACTCTGTTGTTAATTATCTGCGCAAAGAAATTATATGTGTGGTATATGCTGCAGTGCTGTAAAGATTATCAGAAATCGTTAAGACGGGACTAAAAAGACTGACATCCCAGAAAGCTATATATTACGCTTTGATTGTTTTGTTTCATTTTGCTTTCTTATATTGCATACTAGATAAAAAAAATTCACATCTCAAAATCATTATTTTTCTTAAAGTATTTTTCTTCGCTTTCCGGGACATGGTTCCAATTTTATAGTAAAATTAAGTTTAACAGTAAAACAATTGCCCCAGAAAAAAGTTTACTAAAATGCAAACGAAATTTTTGTATTACTTAAAAATTTAATTAAGAAACTGATTTAGGCAACTAAAAATAATTCTGATGAATTTCGAGCTGTGACTGTTTTAAATTTAGTGTCCGATATGTGTATTAATTTTTTGACGCATAATTCTTGAACTTTATTTGAGAGCTTGCTTTATAAAATGTTACTTAACATTTCTGTTAAACTTTGGCTTAGTTTTGCTTTGTTTCAATTTAAATTTGACTTTCCTTTTAGTGATCTTTTACCAAGATTTTATATTTAGCTGCCATTTGACCTATTCACCCACTATTCGTTGTTTATTGTTTTTCTTTCTTTTTTAATTTATGTATATTGTCTTAAGTTTACGTGTAATTGTCTTTATTTCATTTTAATTTTTTTGTTTTCAATTTCTACCTTTAAGACAACATTTGCACACCTCGAAAATTGACATTTCTATCATTATTTCCTTAAACAGCCAAGTGAAATTTTTATTTAATTTCTTTTTTTTTTGCATAAATGAAATGAAATCACGCCTTTTTTCAATAGCTGGTGGTTTTTTTTTTTTTTGTTATATTTGAAAGCCATTTCTTATTTGGCAATGTTGTTGTAAAGCTTTATATTGGTTTTATCAACATAAGGAAATCAATTGTATAAAATTTTCTTTGCATTAAAGGTTTTAAGAACGTTTGGCGTAATTGATTTTAAAAAGCATATTTTTTTTAATTAATGTTACTCGATCTAAACTTGTATGAGTCTTAAGTATAAATAATAAATATAATGAAGTACTATTTACTAGTTATCGTTTAAATAAAGTACCAAATTTCACAAAATTATCTGAGCGCAACAGTGTTCCTCCTCTTTATACGGGTGTGTGTTAGAATATCAAGCGATATCCTTTTAAAATAGCATAGAATTATGCATAAAAATTGTTAAAACTATTTTATTTTTAAAAAGTTTTCAAAAATTGGTATTTTAAACAAACTTGACTATTTTAAATATAACGATTTCACATTCTTAGCTCAGCTCTTCTTTGAACACTTTTATACCCATTGATCCAACTTAGTTCTCTTAAGATTATGATCAAGGAAAATAAAACCCTTGACTATTTTTAGTAAAAAGCATTATTCCTTTTATTTAACATCACAAAAACCAAAATGAAACACTTGTAATTGCTTATTACAGTTGTTTATCTGTTAAGTTTCTATTTAATCTTACACTTTGTTTATTACCGCCACTGATACCGACCGCATTTGATGCAGTTCAACTTCGCCTACTACATGTCTAACAACAAAATTATTTTTTTTTAGCAAAAGGCTAAAGAGCCTTAAACGACTTAACCATTTTGTTTGTGTAATGCGATGATATAAAACAAACACGCCATCATCTCATTCATTAAGCTTTAACGTTTTACTTTATTGTAACAATATTTTCCACTCTTCATACTAATTGTATTTTATGATATCATGAGTAGGGTTTCGGTATGTATGTTAAATTTGCTTATGGTATTAGTATTCTATAAAATAGGGTGCCTCGGTATATCAGTGGTAAGGGCATGAGTCTGCCAGTCTGGGGGTTGTGGGTTCGATTTCTGGCAGAGGGACCCTGGTAAGTCTGCTTCATTCTTCTTTTCTTTCTTTCTTATCCTTTCATAAAGTGTGTCTTTTCTCGATCACCATCTATTCTAACACATAGGAGCTGAATTCACCGGCCCCAAGTATCGAAATTTTTCTCTTCCGCTATATATTTTAAAGAATTTTAATAATATATTTTTTTAATTGCATTTAAGTTAAATATTACTTAGTAAGCTTAAAACAAATAAGCAATAGCTTGACTTACCATAGATTAGTTAACTTAAGGTTATACTAACTAGTTAATGTTAAACTAAGCTATAGTTAACGTTAGTTATAGAGCATTAGTTGCAGTGCATTTTTAATTCGTTGTCAACACGAATTGTAGATCGTAGTGTTTGACTAAATCTTAAGCGCAAAGTGTCAGTAGGAGTTGTCTGCAGAATTGTTGCAGTTTTCTTTTCTTTTAGTATTTTTATGTACGAAAAATTAAATGAAATAATTATTATGAACAATTACCAGGTAAAAGAGTGTAACAACACTAAAGTGCAATTTGTCAGTGTTGGGACGAGTGTTTAAACATTGTTAAAACAAAAAGCTTCTGTTAATTATAAACTAAATATCACAATTAAGCTTAGTGCTGCTGCTGTTGTTGCTTATTTCAAAGATGTTGCTTGTGAGTATCTATGTAAGCGGCAAAAAGCGGCCTTAAAAGAGATGAAGAAAAAGTGGAAAAAATATTAAACGTTTTGATAGCTTTTGACCTTAAGTTGTCGTGTTTAGATGAAAAGGTCATCATCAGCTCTTCTTTAAATTTTTTTGTTATAACTTTAGACTAAAAACTTTGTTAAAAGTGTTTGTAATTTAGTTTTTAATTCTGCCAAGTCTTAAATAAAGACAGTTTCACACTTCTGTTTGTTTCTGGGAGTGTATTAGGATGAAGGTTTATTATATATTTTTTCATATATTTATATTTTTTAATTTTTCAAATTAATTATCATTTAACGGCAATTTGTTGCAGTTTATTGAAAGGTGGTTAGTGGCAAACCTGTGGCAAATTACCTAAAATATATAATGTTTCAATTTTCTTTATTGGAAAGGTGGTCTTTCATATAAAACCCTAAATATTAAAAAAAAAAGGTTTTTTTCATAATAAACTATTCTATAACTTCATTTAATTTCTGAAGATATTAATATTTTCACTTCGTTTTCAGCCTAGTATGGTTCAAATGTAAAAATGTTTAATAACCCCAACATACTTTTATCCAGACTTTCTTGAAGTAAAATTATTTTTGACAAGCTATTAAAATATTTGGTGTAATCTTAGCAAAAACTGTAAAAGTCTTTTAAATATTTCCAATAAAAGTACTATAATTGTGACATCTCAATTCGAAAGCTTAAAAACAAATTACATGCTAATTTAACAAACAACCTGATGCCAGTGAATGAATTATTTTTGTGCCACATAAAGTGGCACTTAAATGAGTAAATACTTCTTTAAGTCAAACATTTTTTGTTAGAAATAAAAAAATTATTAACTTAACAAATAAAAAAAAGCCATAAATAAATGTGTTACAAACAACAACAAAGAAGCAAATAAACAAATGAATGGCAGGGGCAGTGTTGCCTGCTTCTGTATTAGAAGAAAAATTAGCACAATAGGAGAACGAGAGTTTTTTTTATTTAAAAATAAATTAAACGGTGTTTTAAAATTTTAAATTTCTTTTAATAATAATAATAATAATAATAATAATAATAATAATAATAATAATAATAATAATAATAATAATAATAATAATAATAATAATAAGGTTAATTTCAAAAAATTTTCAGTAAAAATCTCTGGCAACTCTGTCTCAGCTTCACTTTATGCACCACAAGGAAAACATGCTGTGATTTCTCCACTTTGAACTACTTAAAGACTTAAGAAAAATGTAAAGAAAGAAAAAGCGCATTAAAGTAAATTGTAATATAAAACCATTGATCACAATTATAACTTCAATTACGCTGACAGTAGCAGTGATCTTCATCTTCATTAGTGGAGATTTTGATTATTTTGTATATAAGTTATGTTCATATTTCTTTTGTTTTTCTTCTGGCTGATTATTTAGTAATCAGGCTGTACCGTCCATTTGTACAGATGTTTATATGTTTTTCAATGCGGACTATTTATTTTACACAAATAATAAATAGTTGTTAAATGATCTAATTTTTTTTTGGGTAACTATTTGTAAAACAAAAAATATAGAGTAACTTTCTATTGCCAGCCTTAAGATTTCGTTTTTGTTTTCGGTTTAACTATAAAGTATGACTAGACAAAGTGAGATGACTTGTAAACCTGATTATGATAACGGTCAGTGCTCGTGGTCGTTAACGTCAAAATTATTGATTTACTTTTATTGGGTTGTAAGGGTTTAAATTTTTTTTATACCAAAAGTAAAATGCCAATTTTTAGGCGAAAACAATATTTATTACTCTGAATTTGAAATTTTTGTATTGTAAATAAAATGTAAAAAAAATAAAACATATTGAGGAAATTTAAGTAAAAGCTTATGTACACAGCGTTGCCACCTTAGCATTTTCAAGTCTTAGTTTGGTTGGAGTATATTGCTTATTAGCAGTTTTCGACTATGCCCAAAAATATAAGTCAAAGATAACCTGGGTCAATAAAAGCATGTCCGTCTGTCTGAATAGGTGTCCATATATTCATGTATATTAAGCACTGATCGCACTTTAAGAGATTCTTCAATAAAATTTGGGCACCGAAATTTTTTTGGTTTATAAACCGAGCATATTCAAACTAGTGATGATAAGGCCATTATATCATAAACTTCATTTGTTTTTTCGAGAACTTAACTTTATGGCAAATTTTTTAATGCTATAGGAAATTCGCTTAAAGAATTAGAAATTTGTTTTTAAAAGCGAAAAAATATATTTTACTCATTAAAAAAATAATTTTGAGTTGTAACTGTTTTTGATTAAGTGTGAGGTCGATTTAAGCAGGTGGATAGTTTTTTTTGCGGGACATCAATGCTGAGAACTATGCATATTTCTACAGATCTGGAAATATCAGGTTTCCTGAATGACAAAAATACACTCAATATACAAACTTGAATATACACACCAAAGTAAACTAAATACGCTATTGGGCATTATTTCATTTGGGCTTAAATCAGACAGTACCATCTTCGCTCTAATCAGTTCTATGTGGATGCAGCAACTTCACCTTGAAATGCATAAATCAGCCACCCAAAAGCTACGTTACTGGGATCTGCATCAGGTGGACTAACACTCCACCCCACTATTCTTCAAGCATGAATTAAAGTAACTACAACAGTCTCTTGTGCACCGAAGAGTCCTCGATAATAATCAGTACCTTAGGCTCGTTACTTTAAAAGACGCAAAATCTGATTAAACAGGAGCCAGTTGCAACAAATCTTTCAAAAGCATGAGAATAAAGATGTAAACGTTCCACTTAAACGACAACTTTACCTTGCGGGATACTGCAGGTTAGTTGAATATAATAGCATTTTTTATTCGAGGTCAGATTTTGCTTCCAAATATTAAAAAAAATATGCCTCAACTAGTTACCAAATCTGCTACAGGCATAGTTTGCTGAAACATCACAGAGACTTGCGGCTCAAGGACAGCCCATTCCTTGCCAATGTGACCTTAAAAGTCAATCATAGATAAATGCCCATATTCATAATATTTATAGAAGGTTTACTAAAGGCTTATTTGACAGATACATGTCTATGGCATTCTTGCCAGATAAGTCCCAAATAAACCAACTATGGTATAATGAATATGGGCATATGCCTATTTTGCGCATTACGTTTATAAAGAGCTGTCTAGCTCCACTGTTGATTTCACCTCATATAAATTTGAAGATAGTTTAAAGCCTTAATTTTGAAAAGAGTCAGATATTTACCCCTTTTGTTACTCCTGTGCCCTCTATTTTTCTTTTTTACATATATTGGCCCTAAATTTTTTTTATTACAAAAGGAATTGTTAATATTTTATGTGTTAATACAAATGCATCAATCCTGCTGCATACGACAGGAATCAAAACCCTTAAGTATCCAAAGAGATCCCCCAGTTTCAAACTGAACACATTTGGCAGCCTTTGTGTGCTACTAGGAGCTTAATTTTTTATAGATCTTAGCAGAGGTCTTATGAAAGATGACACCTAGGAAATATTGAAGAAAGGACTTTGTGCACCCATGAAAGTATTGCATAAAAAGAAACAGGTGCTACCTATCAAAGCCCTGGCAAAAAAGGAACTTATCTTGGGTCATTTGATAATTAAGTGAAGCCTCTTTTGACAGTAGATGTCTCTTAAAAAAGTACCAAAAATAAGGTAAGTACTGTTGATTAAATCAGAGAATACTAATCAAACCAATACAGAAATGGACTGGCAGAGTAGTTAACTTTTCTGTGTCTCGCACCAGGACTTGCACCATTATTTTATTAAAATAGTGATGCATCGCTGATGTCAAATTCAGTATAAAAATTAATATTTATTTACTTTAATTTAAACTCTATTTTTATCCTCATTTCTTAAACTTCTTTAAATGGTAAAATAGAGCATAAATTGTTAAAATGCTTTAACCAGTATTGATGTCACATTATTACTACAACAATTTTTTTGTGCCTTTAAATACCCATTTTTTCTGTAACGTATATTTTCTATTGTTTGTTATTGTTTAAAAATTAAGTCAAATTTTTGCTTTTCTTTTTTATTTCTTAGTATTTTTGGCTCTTTTTTTCTTTAGGAGTGAGATATTTAGATTAACAGGTTGTTTTTTTCATGAATTTTTAAACAAGGAAAACGTGAACTTTCTCCGCACGCAAACTCAATGACTCTGGTGCTATCGTTATCATTTTCAATATAATTTTTATTTATTTATTTTTTTGAAACTTTGTTTTTTTTTATGTTGTTTTATTATTGTTTTTATTTATCTTTGTTGTAAGTAATGTCGTTGCTGAACTTGTTGTTATTATATTGCCTTACTTGTGCTCGTTTTAGGTCTCGTTTAACAATCAATTGTTTTCGAAAAAAAGAAATCGAAAATAGTTGAAACAATTATGACCAAATAATTTTGTTTAACATTGACTTCACACGATTTAGTACAATATAGGTTTTCGTTGCTTTTTTAATATAGAGAAAAGGATTTTTTAACAAAAAAATGAATTTGGTGTGTTAGTTAAGTTCATTCATGCTAAATACCAATAAAAATTTGTTTAGGCTTAAATGGTTTTGTTAAGGGCAAACAAAAGCAGAACAACAATATCTGCAAATAAATAATAAAAATGCGTGAACTCGTAAATCTTTAAAAATGATTTGCATTGTTTAAATGTTTTAAAGTCTTTAGACCAAAGACTAATTAATAGGTTGCAAAAATATAATTTATTTTTTAGAAAAACTATGTAAAAGTTGCTTTCTATCTTTATGACTTGTTATGGAAGTATTAAAGGGAGCTATTTCAGGAAACGGCTTTGTTTTAAAAATTTTAGCCATGATTTATTTGATTTCGTTTAACAGCATCAAACCGAATTATGGAGCAGTTGGTTTTTACAAAGACCTTGTGATTCTTGTGGTGTTAGGGCTGCCTAATCAAAAATCGAGAGTCAGCTTTAAAAGCTCTAGAAAAACATAACGTCAAGTTCAGACTTTTGCTCCTTGGATAAACATTGAATATATAATGTTAAGCTTATTTTGTTGCCAAGCCATTGTAAATGAAACTGGCGATAGTATCTAGAAAGGAGATCAACGCAGAGCATTAAGCTTTGTTATGAATAGGCACAGGTTCTTGATTTTCCTTTACTGTTGTCATAATTTTCAAATTACTTACCATGGGTGAAGAGTTATGGATTATCAACAACATATAAATAAATATTTTTAAAGTCATTTGTGCAATTAAACAAAAAAAGGTGGCTCAGCTTTTCCTTAAAATACAACTATTTTATTACAAGAGAAAATTTCGATAAGATAAGAGTTTTAAAAATGTAATTATAACTCTGGATAATGAAAAGCCGAGTGGTGATTCAGATCTCCTTTGTTATCTAAAGCTTCCAGAGGAGGTAAAACTTTTTTGGCTTAGGCGGAAGGAATACCGCAAAGGGTTTCAGAACAACCTAGTAGCTTTTCCATTCCATAGACACCAAAAGAAGGCAAATATTAAGAAACTTTTTTAACCCTGACATTAACAGTCTGACTAGGCATCTGGTAGGCATTCTTATCATCTAGTGTTAAATATTGACAATGTTTTTTACATTCTTCTTCAACACATTGCGTCCGTAGGTTACACACTCTTTTAAAGGATTATCTGTATGTTGAGCATATGTAGTAGGTGTTAAGGCCTCTCTTTGAACCTTTTTTTTATATATTTTTTATCCATTGGTGTAAGTTAACAAGGTTAACCCCAAAATATTTGATCTAGGTTTCCTTTGTAGGGACTACTTAATACTCAACCGGTTTATTGATACCCACAAAGAATGTTCACGCAATGCCAAAGAAATCTTTTCCTGGCCAAAAAACTCATACCGTTCCCACGCAAATCTGCCTTCCTTTGGTAACAAGCTGTCTCTTAATATTTTTGATTTTTAGAAGCTTATTTAGAAGCCTTAATGCTGTTGCAGAGTGTGAGAAAGTAATTCCTAATGTTACGCATCTTGGCGGGTGTAATTTAATCTTGGCCTGGAGGTTTAAGTGTCTCGAAGGTGAAAGCCGCCTTTTCAAATTTCGCGGTCACCAATTCCTTTAATGGCTTCTTTGTATTTATGGTTACCCAATGGTCATTCGCAGACTATCTAAAGCTATACCATTCTTAACATCCAGCGGCAAGGGAAGTGTGTTCTCGCAAGTAGTTTGTAGCTTTTGGTTGTTTGCATACATCCCCATTCCGTTGGGTGATCAGGTAATATATTTTTGAAATTTAAAAGTATATTTTTGAAATTTAAAAGTCTATTTGACATATCTACGGACTCAAAGTACAATAACCACAAAGTCCTCGTAGATCTTCTTTCCTTCAGGTCGCATTTGGCTCGCTTTTGTTTTGTCAAACAACCTTCTAAGTATAGACCTTTATGTTCTAAGTGGATTGGCACCAAAACAAGCTTTCCTGCAGTTAATAAATAATTAGGGCCTTTTTCATTTTGTATTTGAAAGAAAACAGGGAGCACAAAAGTTTTTAAATTTAATGTCAGAAAATTGTAAATGTTGCCCTTTTATTTGGTTGAAAATTAAATATTACATAGGAATTGCAGGAAGGCTTAAAAAAACTAGTGGTTATATTGCCAACTTCGCTTAGTAAGAATTTGACTGACCCATTTTAAAAATATTTAAGGGTGATGTTACTAAGAGCTGTGCAGAAAATTGTTCAAGTACAACTGGCAATAATTGTCTACAAAAAAATTATCATGTTCATGATTTAGGAATCCTGAGGATTTTGAAAAAAATATGTTATGACTTAACAACGTATATTTAATTTCATTTATTTAAATATGCAAAAAATATATGATCAACAAAAAGGTAATAAAATAACAAAAATTTTGATCACGTTTCATTTTGTATTTTTCCAAAAAAAAAAATATTAAATAAATAAATAAATGAACAAGTGTCAATTTAAACGTGATTTGTCTTTTTTTTCAAATTTGGTTTAGCCCATTTGCAGCTACAAAAATCATAGAGAGTTGTTTGCCTGCTTTAAGAACTCTTATGTTTATTTAACTATTGTCATTGACAGCAGTACTTCTGTTTAACACTTTTTTCCCCAAAAGAAGAATTTAACGTTGTAGAACGTTTTGATTTTTATTTATTAATTTTTTTCAAGATAAAACAAACACATCTTTCAAATGTTTTACAATCGCTATCCTGTGGTGCAAAAACGTGCAACTTATGTCATAATATTGCGTTTTACCTCTTTCTTTCTGTTGTCTTTTCTCTCATAACGCTGCTCAAATAAATAAACGTTTGTTTATCTGTGCTGGCCAAGTGTTTGTAGTTACTGCTAATGTGTGATTTTTGTCAAGTTGAATACAACTATTTAAGTAAAGAAATTACAAACATCAAATGTGGTGTTAACATTAAGACTAACACTACCAAAGAAAAAAAATTATAAAAGAAAAGTTTAAAAAAAGTTTGCAAAAAACAAAACATCAAAAAATATTGCAAAGACACGATTGTGTTTAATGGAATTCATAAGTTTGGTTATTTTTTACAAACAAAGGATAAAAAAGATGACAAAGAAAGAAGTCACACACAAAAAACCTCTTCTTTTTATAAATGTACGAAATTTTTAAACAAAACATAAATGAAAGCAAAAAACCAATAACAGAAATGCGTTTTCAGTAGTTGGCACGAGTAACATTTTCCCACACTTGCCACAAATGTTTAAAAGTAGTATAAACAGAAGAAAAAGTCGAATCTAGTGCAGCCTACTGCAGCACACAAAAATGTTAGACGGATGAAAAAAAATTATAGAATTTTCTTTTGATGTAAAACAATATACGATGATTTACAACCTCTTGGAAAATTGCAACATACTTGTATTGCCAATCCCAGGTGGTGGAACGGACACTTTGCTGGGAGCATGCAAATGATGGACGCAAGTACATAAGATGTTCCACAAACTCCATGCTCCATGGTACTTACATAATACTTTTATTTTCAGTTTTAAGTTTTTAAAAATAACTTAATACAGGGTGTCCGCCGGCAAGGTATACTACTTTGTTTGTTTATAATTTTTGTTTGAATGAAAGAGAATACATCCTGTATTGATAAGTGTTTCATTCAATGTCGGTAATTATGTATTAAATATAATATCAGATAAATGTCCGCCTCTGTTAACCGCACAAATGCGAGCCATTTTGAACACATTTTTCATTACATTCTCACACATTTCACGCGGTAATTTATTAAGTTCACCACAAGTATTTTATCTGAGTTACTCCATTGTTTCTGGTTTGTTTGCATCCACCTTGCTTTTCAGATATCCCCACAAAAAGGAGTCCGGAGCAGTCCAATTAGGCAACCATGGAGGCCAATCAACATCACCATTTCTTAAAATTACTTGTTTTGGAAAAAGATCTCGCAGTAATTCAATTGTAACTCTGGCGGTATGTGATGTGGCACCGTTTTATTTATTCCACATATTAACCAAACCCAAAGCATGCAGTTGTGGCATTAAATATCGCTTCCAATGGACAATTACCATTACGCCTTTTTCAGTTTCAAAAAAGTAAGTTCCAATGATTCCTTTTGACCAAATTGCACACCACACTATCCCTTTTAATGGATACAAAGATCACTGATGAAAAATTTGAGGGTTTCCCATTGCCCAGAACCGACTGTTTTTTCATTTATCCATTTAAATGAAAATGTGCCTGGTCACTCATTAGGATTTTTCATGATCATCCTTTTGGCTTATGTGTGGAGTGGTAAATGGTCTTATGGATGAAGCTCTTGTTTTAACTGAATCTAAAATAGCAACAAATGCAAATTTTTGTGAAAAAATATGGTCAAAGTATTTTTTTGAAGACAAAGCTTTTGAGCAAGGCGTCAAATTGAGGTTAATTGATTATTTTTAACATTTTCTTGAGCATTAGTAATGTTTTCACCCGATGTTTCCATTCTTGGGCCTATTAGCTACACTTCCTCTTTCTTGAAAATCCTTACCTGCACGATAAATATTGTTTCTCCCAAACCTTTCACGTAACTTTCTCATCGTCACAGAATATTTCTCCATAATAAATTTCCCACGTCTCCACTTCACAACTGCCAAATATGACCTGTTAAAACTGATGTTTGCCAAAATGGTCGCAAAACAAAGTAGTATACCTTGCCAGGAATCAAACATAAGTACGTGCGAAAGCAAACAAAGCGCTGGTTACTGCTTAAAAGGAATAAAAATTGTCAAACAGATCTGGAGATCCCTATAAGCTATATCCTGACCCAAACAAAGTCCAGTGCATCAATCATTATTCCTTAAAAAATTAAATAGGTTTCTTCAAAAAAACCTTCTTCTAATGGTGCTCTCCTTATCGAATTCGGGAGCATGCAGTAAGTAATATACTGTAGGGTTCAATGCCAAAAAAATATTAACAACAAAAAACATTTTCTAAACATCACTTACATGCTGTTTAAACACTTGTTTTTCTTTGATTTTTAATTTTTTTGCATTGCTACTCTTCATATATTTTTGGTTAAATTTTTTTGCTGCTTTTGCCTTTAAAAAACGTCGTCTATGATTTTCTATAGACCAAATTTTCCCATCGCACTTGAACTGTATGTATGTACGTGTATTTGCATTTTTTATTTGTTTTTTGTTTCTACTCTTTAGAGACCTTAAAATCAAAAAATCTTATATATACAAAAAGTGAGTTTCCTCTTTCATGAAGTTTGTCAATGTCATGTTGCACGGCCAATATCATATGAAGTTTTCTACTAATTTTAACGATTTCTTGTGAAAATATAAAAACGCTACCGATTGTAAGTGCGGTGATGATATTAGTGTAACTGATGCGGTATCATCTATACGATGTCCCTAAATACAGTTTTAGTTTTACGTAAGTTTTCTTTTTTGCTTATGTTTGTACGTTTTCATAAGACCCCATTATGATTGTATGATAATGTTGTCGTGTTTTGGCCATTAAAAGTGTTGGGTTATTTGAAAGAAAACATCTGGTCTAAGTTACATATTTATTTATGTGCGTTTGTGTGTGTAACTGGTTGATTGCTTGAAAAGAAATGTCAAAGGAATAGATTAAATGTTAATTTTAGTTAAACTTTGTGTAAGTATTTTGTAAAATCTTAGATTTTGGACAAAAAAATCAAAGGAGTTGTTTATAAAAAATAATGTGAAATTGTGAATTTAAACACATTTGCATAAATATAAAATCAGTTTTTTTTGTTTATTTATTTATTTACTTAGAATTAAAATTATATTAAAAAAAGTTTAATGCATAAATTTTTTAGCACTGGCTACCATGGCCATCAGCTTTAAATTCAGTTTTTTAATTTATGTAATGTTAGAGAAAAATTTTTAAAAAAATTAAACTTTAAATATTTTTTAATCACTTTTTTCTTTCTTTTTAAAGTTAGAAATTAATAAGCAATTAACTAAGCAGTAATTAAAAAATTTTTTAAAAAAATATTCCATAAACATTTTTAATTATATTAATTTTAAATTTGTTTTAACAAATTATTAAACTTTATTTATATTTAAAGTATTTTTTATCCCTTTTGGATAATTTAATAATAATAATAATAATTTGCTTATTACCAACAAATTTGTGACAGTTTCAAGCTTAAAATAGATTTAAGATTTTTATTTTTATTTTTTTGTTTGGCAAAACAAGAAAATTAGTGGCGGCAAACATCACACATACAAATGTCAAGAAACAGAGATTTTTAATAATTAAAAATAGCATGTGTCACTGAAAATACCATTAGAAATAATCTCGAAATGATATTAAGTACAGATAACATAATCAAAAGAAACCAAAACATTGTGACTGGGAAACATAGCAACAACAAAATAACAAATATTGTATTTACATGTATGTAGATGACATTTTTCTGGGTGTAAAATAGTCCACAAAGTTTATATGCAAATTGAAAAAAAAATCTAGTAAACCAAATAAAAACAAAACTTTAAGAACTGTTTTAAATATTCGAAATAAAGTTAATTAACAGTAAGTTTAAGCTGAAAAAATATCGTTTTGTGTTAAAAAAAATTTTTAATGTTTGATCCAAAACAGGCTAGAAGCTTAAAAAATTAAACAAACAAATTGTTGTAAGAATTTTATGACTAATAAATTGTAAACATGCAAACAGTACTCGTTTTAAACGAAAATGTCAACAAAAATTTAAATTTTTAAACAATTTGTTTAAATCTGGAAAAAGTCGAAGGCATGAAAAATTTAAATGTTTTAGTGAAAAAGGTGTAAGTGTATTGTCACTTCCGCTTTATTTCTTCTGATATGGACAACCCCATTGTGACGGGTATGAACATTTTGCTCACAATTTTGCCTATAACTCAATCAATTCAAAATTTTTTCTTGGAAAAGGCTATGATTTCCAAATGTGGTATCTTTTAAAGCCTTTAACAGCAAGCAAACATTGCAAAAACATAATTTCTGCTCACAATGACCACTTTACGACTGTGACGGGTTTGACATTATAAATTTGATTTTAAAAGGGGTTTTATTTTAAGATCTATTTGCGAAAAATATTTTTGCGAATGGGTTTACTGTGTTTAAATTTTTGCGGTAGCTCAAAGCTTCAGGAAAACCCTTTGAAAAAATCTGACGGGGGAGAAATTTTTATCAAAACGTAAAAAAAGTTCCGATTATTTAGTGTGTGATCATAAAAAGCTATTGGAAAATTAATTAAAACAAAATATAAACCAATTTATTAATTCTTCGAAGGACATTTTCGTTTTCTTTTACACGTAAACTCATTGATTAATTAAAAGTAAAAATACATGGAATTGACCAAATGTAAGCTTAACTAAACTAAATTTTTCCCATGTTGCTTAAGAATTAATTTTCCCCTTGTGATTCATTGTTAAAAATTGCAGTTGAAACAACAGATTATAAAGTCATATTTTGGCACACAAAATGTTGCAAGTGCAATTGTTTGTTAGGTTTCATATCTATTTTTATTTATTTTAATAAATAATTTTTTTAAATTTTATTTACCGACATGCTTTTTGTCGGTCTTAATTTAAGTACTGACCTTTAACTCTCCCTTAAATACGAAGTTGAATTGCACATTATCATTTGGTTGCTGTTGTGTCGACCATTAAATATATATTTGATACCCAAAGCCACCTAGTAGTTATGTGATAAAGCGTTTGTCTGGATGATTGTTACCCCCAAATAAAGTACTAAATACAATTTTCATTAAAAATAATAGGGAAACAATTTCATGAGACAATTAAACAATGTCCACTTGTCCACCTGTGTGATTGAATGTTTTTGTAGATTTATAGTAATCATAGATTACTTCTTTCGTAGTAAGTTTGGTTGCAATAATTTTCACGTAATAAGAATTAATTATACAAAACAAGTAACAGCGCCAACCCTTTAAAACGTGTAGGGAGTTTTACCTAATTTTTTAAAATTTTGTATGGCAACCCTGTTAAGGGCTGGAGATATGGGGTAGGTAGGTTAGGTAGGTTAGGTAGAACAGGCAGCCGTTGAAGGAAAGATTACAGCTCACTTGGGTCCGCTTAATTCGGTCCCTTTGTGTTACCTGGAGAGGCAGATCGAATAGCTTGAGATAGAAGGAAAGAAGAAATAAAGAAAGAATTGAAGAATGAAGCAGACTTACCAGGGTCTCTGGTGGGAATCGAACCCACAACCCCCAGACTGGTAGGCTTGTGCACTTACCACTGACCTACCGGGGTAAGTATATTTCACAAAAATTTTTGGAAGGAAAAATAATGGGAGTCGGTCCTACATTGCACACATGTAGGGACAACTCCGGGGTAGTTGTAGATTTTTATGTACAAATTTTAAAAAAATAAACAGAGGTAGTCTTGGTTTTTAGCTCATATCCGGTCAGTTATCAGGCGATTTTGCTGGATTTCAATATTAATTTTTCGCAGGTATTTCTGATAGCTTGATGCTATTGATGGGGCTTCAAAAAGTTTATTTAACCCTTAACCCGGACAGACGGACAGATGAACATTGCCAAATCGACTTCCCTATCTTTAAGGACCAAGAAAATATCTTATTTAAGGGTAGATGTATATTAAATAAATTTCAAATGAATGACAAACTAACATACGCTTATCACCTATGTGAAGGGTATATTAATCTAACAACCAGCCTATGATTAAAGCTTTAGCTCCATAAGCCCATGCTACCTGAAAAGATTTATTTAAGATGTAGGTACGTGAAATACAACAAAGTGTGGTGTAGGATTTAATTTGCTCGGGTTTGACCATTAATAACTGTTTTACTTGTTTCATATAAAAACCTTACGCTTTATACATAAATCATAAATATATCTAAAATTATTTCTATTTTTTTTTTAGTTGAGTTTGCATTGTTTTCAATACAAGTAGCTAAAGTTGTTAAAAAATTTTTCACGCATTTCAGTTAAAATATTAAAAAGACTTACTGTATGTGTTTATTGTAAGAGAGTGTATGTCTGTTAACAATTTAAAATGACATTTGCCAAGATAAACTATCGACCTGCAAACGTGAACCACTTTTATACAACAAAAAAAAAAGCAAATCTATAACTATTTGTGTGAAATGGTTTGCTTTCAACAAATTGCTACAAGATTTTGAAATTTAAGACCACACAGCAACGTTTAAAAATTTCTATTAACCGCTTAGTTAATTTAACAAAAGAATTTTGTTTTTTTTTTTTGATAAATGTTGTTTATTACAAAACAAATTGTGCGTTTAGTTTTGAAAGACACGATTTAGCAAAGCGCTGCTGAACTGAAAAACCACTTAATTACTTTATTTGAAAATGCTTAGAAGTTTGCTAACACATGTTGCATGTATTTAGTCGAATTACGATTATTTATGTTTATTGCATTTGAAAATTAAGCTATTAAGTTTTTAATTTAGACTTATTTATTAAGTTAAAGTGGCTTATTTTTTTATGTGGTTTTCGTAATGGATTTACTACTGTTTTTAATTTTTGTTTTTATATATTAAGTTTAATATTTATTTTATTTGACTACTATTTTGAATAAAGGTTTTTATAAAGGTCGAATAAATGTACAACAAAATTCAATTTTATTTTTATCTAGGGTGGATACTTATTACTATAAACTTGTAAGAGTTATAAAAATAGTTTTGAAAAAAGTTTTCTCAAACACCATTTGTTTTAATTTAAAATTTTTACTTCTTCCTAAAAGCAACTCTGTTGGTTTTTATAAAATGTTCTGCGCTCAAATTAGCTTTGTTTAATTGAATTAAGAATTATATATTGGAAACAGAGAAAATTGTCCTAATTTTAAAGGTTATGCAATCTGTTGGAATGGTTGAAATTTTTAACTGCAACACAGACTACCTTAGGAAAAGCAACAATAGCTACACCAGTTATCCAACATCTCGTTGTACCGAATAAGTAGTCCTTTAAATAAAAATTCGATGTACATAAATCAAATTAATTAAAAAAATTATTAATTCTTTAATATTTCAAAAGTAACACAATGTGTGTTATATACAGTTAAACATAAAATATTTAAAACTTAGTTTTTGTTTACGCAAGAAGTTTATCTTTATCATTTGCATTTGTAACCCGTTATATGAATTGTGCGTTAAAATAAAAAATAATGACACAAGGGTGAGAAGGGGATCATTAACCTTGCCGTTGATATATCGCAGAAGTTTTCCTTTACAGAAGTTTATTTATATACAGTGTCATATCATAATATTTCAATATCAGTGCCCTTCTGGCAGTTTTTCTTTCCCCTCTTAATTTGTAACTTATAAGGCCGAACCTCTATATGTTGGGTAAGTTCGTAAAAAATTTAATTGCCGACAATGCAAATAAGAGCAAACTTACAATTTTTTGTCACACTTAAACCTAAAACAGTGCGCATTAGCAACGTCTCTATCTTGTGGTACATGTTCTGATACGTAGTTTCGTTGCCCGTTTAAATCGGCATGAGTTGCAAAAAATATTCTGCCGTTATAAACCAGCACAGTGTTCAACTTAAAATAAGGTTATTACAGATGGCTTCCGAAGCTTTTAAGTTCCATAGATGTTATATTAAGTGCATGTCCTTACCAGTTCAAACATAAAAGAATATTTTTCCGGAAGAATAATCATGTGAAGGGCAATTAAAGATCGGGCTGCCCTTAAGCTTTGGCTGTTTAATGTTGTGTGGTTTGGTCTCTATTTTCTTGTTGCATTTTATTCCTGGTAACCAGTCCCACACTTTTTCAAAATTGGAGCTGATTCGGCTTCGCGGGTTGACTAGTACATAAACTACTTGAGAAGCATCTGGGAGTAGCCTCTGCTAGGGGAATTGACAAGAAGCTTACTTGTTTTAATCCGGTTTTAAAAAAGACCTAGAGCTTACATTCTAGCCTGCCTGCAATGAGGTTCCTTTATAAATCAACGTGGTATGTTGTTCGAACCCGAATTGCGGGGGATCTTCTGCTAGGTATGATTTGCATGGCACTTGAATGCTATGGCCCGTAGATCAAAGGAATGTTAGACAGGCCCACTTCTCACCAAGGATAAAAGTCATACTCGGATGCATGTCTTCACTTTGGCCCTAAAAAATGGTTATTTGGCAGATTAGCAAAGTGCCATACATGGAGCCTCTGGTCGACACATTATATTTACCCTGTGTTGAAAGCTTCCCGGGGCAAATATCCAAGCTTATATTAAACACATGTAAATTGGCAATCGTCTGTTTAAAAGCTAAAGGATCAGTTAGCTATGACAACTGGCATTTTCCTTGAAAGTGTGAAACACCCTTGAGTTCATAGCATCAAAATAGTTGGGTTTTGATTAGGAGGATTTTTTTTCCTCTTGCCGGGTGGCGCTCGGGACCCAAAAGGCTTATGTGGAGCCCTCTTAAGGAGCCATATCAAACAAACTTCAAATAACATATAAGACCTTCAATTCAAATTTAAACTATTTTCTGGATAAAAACAATTTTTGAAAAGAACGTGTTTTTTACATCCTCTGCATAACAAAACTATTTAAGAGGAAACTTTGGTGAAATTTATTATCGGAAAATAAATCTCTTAACTCTCCAATGATTTAATGTCACTTGATTACTAAAAGTCATAGTAAAAATGATTTTTTAATTGTTCTATGTTCATCAAAAATGCTCCACCTCTATAAAAAGCACCCTTTATAATAGACAAATATTGCTGATTAGTTTTGTTTAAAGGTTTACTACAAGGTTAATGGCTTTCCTTATTTTGTTTACTCAAATACATTTTACCTCAGCGGTTTCACCTAAAAAGCATATGCGTGATGTGTCCAAGCAATTTCAAATTAGCTTTTTCTTAAATTTCTAGGAATTACTTGAGAAAAAATATAAGTTTTTTATGTTCCCATAGATATTTAAAAAAGGGTTTGTTTAACTTTAGCGCAACAAAATTCACATGCTTTAAACAGCGGCATATGAAATCCGTAAGAAAGCCTAAATTTTGATATGGGATCTGTCAATTTGCTGGCACTTTGCCTTCAATATTATGTGCCAGTGTCCAACAAGTGTTTGAAATTAAATCTTTTTGAAGAGATAAGGTCTTTAAGGCAAAAGGTTTTTAATACAACTTAATCCTTTATTAGACGAACTTTAAAGTTTTTTGGGAAAATAGTTTAAACAACTGAAATGTAATGAAGTTTTTATTGATTATTAATTAATGGTGACAATTAGTTTTGTGCTTTGGGTAAAAATTGATTTTTTTTCTATAAAACAATTGAATAATTTTTTCCAAATAATCAATTCTTAATAATATTCTTAGGATTAAAGCGGTAACTTTTTGAAGTTTTTTTATTTTAAAGCTGAGGAGTGAGATATTGTTCTATCCATTAAAAATGGGCTAAATTGTTTATTCAAGCATTTTGGTTCTCTTTTAATTAAGTTGTAATAGAATTAAATATATATGACATGACAAAGGAAATAAATGAATCTCTTTTGTGTCTTTATTTTCTTCTTTCGAAAAGTTACTGTTATTTTGTGGCAAGTTAAAACAATTCCTTTTTTTTGTTTTTACATATAAAAAAAATATTATGTCTCATCTTCATTCTTTCCTTTGCTGCATTCAACATGAAATTATTTGATTTATAGACATTTTTTGGGGTTTTGTTATATTGCTGTCTTTAGCATTTGCTTAAATGTTATAACAATATGCCGGCAAAGTCATAAATAATTGTTATTACTTTAGAGGACCGTTTTTTATTTGGGCATTTTTAATATCTTTATGTAATAAATAAATACCCTACATTTTAATTTGTTCAAATAGAGGATTAGTTATGGAATGTCTGAAGTAGTTCTGAGAAGTCAGATTAAAAGCTTCACTTTGAAACTTTTAAATATTTAAGGCAGAGCACAGGTAAAACTGATCTTTGTGGGACCCAATAACCCAATTCATAAAACAATTATGTTCACTATGAAAAACCATTCAGACTTTAAAAAAGGGATGAAGATACTACTTTTTAGGGTGTTTAATAAAACAAACTTACTTCTTTAGCTTTCTCATTTTTTATTTATTTAAGTTTTTTTTTATGTTTGAAGGACTTTAAATCTTCTTTCTTTCAAATTTATATTTTTCATTTTCTCTGCAAATATTTAGTAATAATTTCCTACTTTCATCCTTTATTGTAAAGTGTTTTCTTCCTCTACAAAAGTTTTAGTACGAATTTAAGTATTTTTTGGCGGCATATGTGTATGTACATAAGAGCCTTTTTGTCTTTATTTAAATATAAATTTGGACTCTTTTATTTATTGACTCTTTGTTTTTTTTTTCTTTCTTTGCCTTTTTCATATAGAAGTTCAAGGGTTAAATTGCGGGAGTCACGTTTATTTGTGAATATTTTCTTTTTTGGCTTTTTTTGGTGACTTTCAGGTTTAATAAAGTTTTCAGAGCAGCTAGCTTAGACGTATGTACGTATATATGTATATATTTTTGTAGATATGCTATAACCATTTAAATAATTTCTTTTCAAAAAGACATTCATTCGATACAAAGGGAATTAAAACTCATCGAATATGTTATAATTTTCTTATATAAAAACTGTCGACTTGTTTGAAGGAAAGGTCTGTATTCACATACGTACATACATGCACATGTTTTAAAAAGTTTGAAAATAATAAAATGGAGACTAACTGAGTTAATTATTTATATCAGAATAATTTAAAAAAATATATTTAAATTGATTTCTTTTCAATGAAATCTTTAGTTCCCCGTATTTAGCTTTATATTTTTTCAGAAATATTTCTTGTTTAGTTTATTGTTTTAACCAAAGACTCTATCAATTTCGTTTTTATAAATTTTATTACTATTTTTTTACTTTATTATCTTTATTTACTTTTAAATTATCTTAATTGTCATATCAAAAACGCATGTTTATTAGTTCTTTTGCTTTTAAACGCAACTTAATATATTTGCTTTGGGTTAGCAGCTTCAATAAACGCTAAGCAATCACGCAATTGAATGGCAAGACTAACTATGTAGGACAAGCTTTTAAAACTAACAAGCCCACCAGTAATAAATATAAAAAAATGAGCTTGCTCTGAAGATTGTCTCAAATGTTTAAAGATTATGTATGAAAATGGGATTTAATAAGAGATTATTTGCATTAAATAATGACTGTTTTTTTAAACGAAATACTCAAGTATTATTTAATTAGAAGTATTCTAAAAAGAAACTATCAGTATAGGAAAAAGTCAAATTTGTACTGGGATGAGAACATAGTCTTCCTTGAAGCAAAAATTAACCCTAAAATCTATATTTTTGAGCTTTTATTTCATCTGGGAGCAACATATAAAAAAAGAGTCTCCAAATTGCGATAGGCATATCTTTTTGCAGCCGGAAACAAATTCCAGCTTATGACTTAAACTTTTCCTGAGTTATTTTTTATTTTCCGTCTCGTAAGAAAAAAGGGTAAACCAAAACTGGGAATACTTGGGTCTACTTTTGCCTCCAGATCATTACGCTATCCTTAAAAAAAAGATCGCAGCCATTACGCACTATGTGCCCTGCCAGGGTAAATGCAGATACAATTAATGCGATCATCCGTATGCATGTCTAAGGATCGATAAGACAAATTATGTCCGGAAGTACTTAATTCGAGAAAATACAACAATGCTAAAAGGTAAATAATTATCACTCAGACTATTGCCAAGATCGAATAAAATGGGTGCCTAAATACTTCGGGGTTGTCGATTAAACTTTCAAAACAGAACCAAATTAATTTTAAGAACCGAAAGCCGTTTGTTATAATTTGAAGGTAGGAACTGTCCACTGAACACTGTGGAATGATTAAAATGTTGACAGAAAGGCAAGGATTCTTTGGGGCGTTCTAAATGAGAATAAGACTTAGCAAATCGCAAAACTGAGAAAACCTATATTATGAAATGTGATTAGTTTGCTGGCAGGTCACTTTAATCTACAAGCACACGACATTCAGACGAATGAAGCATTGCCTGCGCCACAGCCCGGCTTTTGCAAAGTCCAAAGCCAGGCTTCTTTTGTCAGATATTTTACCTGATGCGAGTTATTTGAAAAGTGTAAAATAAGAGATATTAAATGAATTCGTTTGAATTATACAATTTCTGTGAACTCTTTTTTTTCCATTGCTAAAAATGCACAGCGAGAGCCAATATCTAGCTGCAGAATCTCAGGCTTTTTCCCTTCAATCTGACTTAACTTAGGTTTGGGTTAGTTTAGGTTAGGAGAATATGTAGTCGTCAAATGAATGGTACAACTCAATTGGGTTCACTTATTTCGGTCCTTTTGTGATACCTCGAGAGCAAGATAGAAGGAATAAAGGTAGAGCGAAAGAAGAAATTTTGAGAAAAATAGGAAAGAAAGAAAAGTAGGATGGAGCAAACTTGCCAGGATCTGTGATGGGAACCGAGCCAACAACTACCATAGTGGTAGACTCGCAGTCTTACTTCCCAGGCCATCCTAATAACTAAACATAGGTTACAATTCCATCATAACTTTACCATTTTCAATTTTAAGTCTCTGAAAAAAAGGTTGCTTACACTGAGAATTAATTGCACAAAATAGAGCCTCCAAAAGCCCCAAAGTAAGGGTTTTGTAAAGCCTTGTTAAATGAAATCTAAAGCAGTTTCTGAAGATAACTTGAGCTTCTGAAATCGAAACCAAAACCAAAGCTCATTTCTTTTTTTTTGCGCAGAGCATTCAGGTTGTTTTTTCTACAAATGATATTATGTGAATAACAGGTTTTAACGTCGATTGCAATGTAAGAAAATCGTTTGAATAATATTTCAGAATAAAAAAATGGAAGCCCGGAAAATTTAAATCTTTAATTCAGCGTCCTTTTCAGTGTTTGTTTCTTGTTTAAGCTTTCGATCTAGGATGGTAATGTAGTATCTTAGTAGTAATGTAGCTAAATGTGCTATGCAGGGCTGGCCCTTAAAATTAAGTTATGTCATTCTCACTGCTGAAGTATCTTTTTTATCCTTTCCACTCTAGACTCCCAAGCAATGAGGTGACCCAAGATTGGGGGATCCCGCCAGCAATGAGTACTTGCTTATGTAAATAAATCCTCTATTTTCCTTTATTTCCTCGCTCTTTATTGTACCATTTTCTGGTACTGTTGGTTTCTGTCTCTGAATATTTCCCTATACCTATTAAGTATATATTTTCCTTCCCAAAACGTAAATGTTGCAACAACATCAATTATGACAACCAAAACAAGCAACAAAATGAACAGGAAAAACAAAATCAAAGTAACTTAATATTTTGCAAGTTACACGTTAATTTAAGCACAAATTGAATTAATAAAACATGTTAAACATTGTGTGCGGTCCCAAAATATTTATTAATTTATGCACGAAAATCGCATGCCAACAACAGAAGAAAAGTGTACTTAAACAAAAACAATGGAAACGCAACACGTTTACTAATTACACTGTTTCCATTAGAGTTTTAAAATATTTAAAATTTTAAGAGAACATTTTTTTTAACCCGGGTAATAAAAACTTAATCTTTTATTACAAAATTTTTAAAAAATCATACAAAGAAATACAAAATATGTTCTTGAAACAAGAATTCTATCAATTAATTTATCCAAAATCGTACTTTAAATTTTTAAGCACAATCAGTATTTAAGTTTTTGTAAATCAAGTCTCGTCTGGATTATAAAAAAATCAAGTTATCTTTAATAACAAAGTATAGCATTGAGGGTAGCGCGCTATTGTTAAAATTCGAAGAGTCCCAGGTTCAAGTCCCATTAGCTGCAAATACACAAAATATTTTTTCAAATAATAAGTTTTAATAAATATTAAAAAAAATATTTTTTGACTTTGAATTAATCCCTCATACGCTTAAATCAATATTTTAAAGCTTATATGAAGTACGGGTTCGAGCTTAAATTATTTTTTGGCTTAATGTGGAAAAAGTAAGAAATTCGTACTAGACAAATTGTACTTAAGAAAATCCCTAAAAGGTTTAAAAAATCCATACTCACCGAACATTTGAAACCGCTACAGCTTGATTTTAAAAAATATCACTTGATTTATTTTAATTGGGTTTTCTTAAAGCTTAAAGTGTGTGAAAACCAAATGTTTTAAATTCTCTGAGAAACGGTGTTAAGCTTCACTCAACTTCACTTGCGGCACGTTCCTGATCGAAGTAGTAATCAAAGTTTGGGAAGTGAAAAAAAAAATCAAGTATGAAATTTGGGCGTATTGATAACATTTTAACTGTGTAAACGCAATTTGAATTTACAACCAAATTTTATGCGTTTTTTCTTGCACTGTTTCTCCCCAGTATTTAAAGTTGGTTGTTGTTGCTGCAATGTAGAATTCATAAAAGCCAGCTAAAATGTGCAAGACAAAATAGGACCTGACGTGATTGGTTTGCATTAAACAAAGCTTTTTCCTGCAAAAAGAACCAAAAAATCAAATTCTTGGTGGCATAAGAAATTAAAAGTACCAGAGTAACCTTAAACAACTCATAATTTCAATAAACAGCTTTAGAAAAATTGACTTCGTATATGAGTTACGTACATAAAGTAAATAAAATATAAAAATTAGAACATGTTAAATATATTTTTTTTGTAAAATTTACATGAACATGCAAAAACATTTATAACCGTGTTATGTTGTGTCCGTGTAGTTATTGTTGCAATATTAGTTATATCAACTTTGGCGGCAAATATTGTTTGATTTTTGTTTATTCATAAATACTTGCGCTTACTTACTGACTTGTTTGTGGCTTTGATGCCTGCCGTTGTGTTTCCTTTACCACTGAGAGTATGTTTAACAACCTGCAGAACATAGACTAAAGGGTTCCAAGTTGAACAAAAGTGTTCCTGTGTGGTACTTGTCAAAATTTTATTTAAAGGTATGAAAAATTGATCGATTTGTTTAACAAATGTCTTGCTGTTTCTTGAAAGATTTTTTCAATTTCATGTTCTACTTGTGTAAGGCCTTTGGCAATTTGTTGACATTATTTGGTAACAAAACATTTTTCGATATTTTTGTTTAAAGGTTTTTGCATTGATGACTAAACCATTGAAATTTATTAATTTTACCGAAGTAATGGTTTTATTTTTTTTAAAAATTTTAATATTTCCAATCTTCCTGGATAGCCTTAACTATTTTACTTAAGGCAGGTTATTAACAGTTTGCAGTAGATTCAGACCCACAATAAAAAAGTTTAGCTGGTAGGGTACCAAGACATGGAGCTTTATTGGGCTTAAGTTGATTGATGGCGATAATTTCACTGCAGTCAGGGGGTGGTAGACTCAGTACTTGCCCTTTAGTTTTTCCCCCCAAAACTTAATAACAAAAATTAAAAACATATAGTTAAAATCTACACGGTCGATCATATTGCGATTTTATTCAAGCTGGATATATTTGTTTTCGAAATCTCCTTTCAACAGTGTTTCATATTTTTTTTTATTATCAAGCAGTACCGTGAAATGTATATTCCTTCAAGGAAAAAAACAGAAACCAGGCATCAAATAAAAGGAAAAAGAAGCAGTTTAACTTACAGAAAAGACGGAAGTTCTCTATGTGAAACCCCTCTCCATATTGTCTATTCCCGAACAAACTGATTTCCAGGTTAAACAAATTATGATTTCTGTCTTACATCTCAAAACATCTTCTAACTATTTGCAAAACCTCTTGATTAACTATTTCAAGCAATTCTTTTGTAAGCTCAGGCAGCAGCATACATCAGACTCTATTGTATACAATTCCTCCTCAACCCCACAAATTATACAGTAGCCAAGATTTCCGCAATCTAATTGGATTTTTCTAGCCCTAACCAGAGCAGTTCCAATTGTGGTCCCTATCCGCGAGCCACTTTATTCTTGCTGAACTCAGCCTCAGACGCACAGCTCTAGCTACCCTTCAGTTACTTTTGTCTCTCCCAGAAGATTCGTCATTTTAATTATCCATGTTCTAATCTGCCCATATTAATGACCTTTTGGAGGTCTCAAAGCGGCCCTTTTTATATGCTTACTAAAGGATCAGGCAACTACAGGCGAGTTCAATTTCAAGGCTAATTGTCGCTATGTCCCGAAATAAATAAGAGTCTGACGTTGAAGTAATATACTGACAAAACCCTAGATTTGAGGCAGTGTTCCTTTAAAGCATTTAAAGCTGCCTTGTTGTCCACAAAAGTAGTGCTTTTCTGCTCCTTCAAATATGTTTTATTTTAAGATCTGCTCCATTTAAAGCTGAATTATGATCAATGGTTCCCACGAGAGAAAATGCTTCACCAGGACACACGGATCCTTTTTTGCTGTGTTTCACATATCGTATGTATTCATTAGAATATTTTAACTCAAAAGGCCTACTGTCGTCCTAATCTTTGTCGGCTCATTTGTAATATGCCAATGTTTCCTAAATTTTGAAAACATCAAATAAGAAAAATGCATTTTGGGTTTTAAATGTAAAATGAACCTTTCCAGTATTGACCTTAAAGACCCGTTATATGTTGTCTTACATTAAATCAAATATTACCTGACAATTAATCCTCATCAATCAGTTTACAATCAGAGAAAACACAAACTCACACACACCCAATAAAATATGGATTTATTTACTCCCAAATAAATGTAGACATACAAATCACTACATACACTCCTTAAATTTACAGAAAAAAGTATCTCAAAAAACCATATGTGACAGAATAAGTAACTGAACGAATGAATGATTGGGTGAGTGATTGAATGACTGTTATATTGGTGGCATGTACTACCGTAAAACGTAACAAAGTCACGATTTGCATAAATGACAAAATAACCAACAAGACAAAAAAAAAAACAAATTAAGTAGAAAAGTATCAGGTAAACAATCTTAAGCAAATATCTCTACAGACACAAGTATAACGTATTCGTTTTAAATTTGCCCTAAAGCTTTAAGCCAATGAACCAAAAAAAAAAAAATCCAAAAGCACTTTGCACAAATAAAAACCAAATCAACAGCAATTATAAACAAATAAACAAAAAATATTTGTATATTATTTTACGTTAGTGGTATTTTAAATAGTTAAGAATTGTTTTTAAAGTCACACATAACTACCACAACAATGACAAAAAGGTTACATTATTAAACTGCCGTTGACACAAAGTTATACGGTAGACAAGTAAACGGTTAATAAATATTCAAAAGACACCTGTAAAATAATTTTGGCGGAATTAAATATTTTTTTTTTTTTTTTTTGAAAAAATCGTGTTAATGGAATATGGCAATTTTTGGTCACGTTGTACTAAAAACAATTATTTTCTTTAAATTTAAATGCTGAAAAACAAAATAAAAATATTTCAGCAGTTAACTTAAGAATTACGTTTAATACTTATTTACTGCTAAATTTTTGTGTGGTTTGTTAAAGTATTTATTTGCAGATTAGGGAAGGTGAAAAATTTTTTAGGATAGTGAAGGTTTAATTATGGTACTAACTCGTGTCCCTCTTTGTATAATATTTAAATTGATCGTGTTCGTTTCTTAAGTCTTTAATTTATACGTAAAAATTTTTGAAGTACCAGATTTACTCAAACATGCAAGAAAATGCAAAACTATGGCATAACTTCTGTGAGACTAAGACAAAACAAGATGGATCGAAATGGAAAAGCTTAGAACTGGAGACGGCCGTACAACCCAAAAATCAGCCTAGATCGGGTGAGGTGGCTGTTCTCTGTTTTTAAATAATCTCAGAATGAATGGAGAATCATCTCTGACCGTACTAAAATAGCCAGATTTCGCACAAGAACCCCAAATCTGACTTGAAGGAAATGTAAGCCCCCACTGAAGCTTCCGTTATCATTTTCTGAGAAGAGTTCTACAACCTGCTGGATATGTCCCAACAAATTTACATGAACATGTTCGTTGCTTAAGTCTTTTGATTTAAGTAATCTATTCTTTAGTATTCTTTAGTGGCTGTATATAAAATTTATTTTGGAATTTTGAATAAAAACATTAAAAATTCAAATAAAGCACACAAATTTAATGGTTTCAAATGCTTTTTTTATTTTTTTAACGGTTAATCTTATCACAAATGGTTTTAATAAAAATTTTAAAATAGTTATAATTTTTACAAAAAAAAAAACTTATAATTTCTTCGACAAAAAAATTTTATTGAAAATATATTATTATTTATTATTATTATTTTTTGTGATTTATTTACTTAATTTTTATTTAATAATTATAAGGGTCCCTAATATTTTTTCAAATTAAATATACTTTAACTGGGAGTCTTTCCCTCTTTTTATACTATTAATTATTTTAGTTTTTGCTTTTTGGATTTAAAATTAAACTTAAGCGAATTGTTGTCAAATTAATAGTACTTTTCAGTAAATTTTTTATATATTTGCATACATTCAATATACTTAAACTTACTTCTATGGTAATACCAGTAACTGTTTCCAGCTCAATTGGATAGACAAATTATGAACAAAAATTATGGCTTAACATGTAAACTCTACACTGTTGTGTTTGTTTATGGCAGGTTAAAAGGTGAAACACGAGCCTTTGAAATACAAAAACTAAAAAGTAAACATTATTTAATAATTATATAAAAGCTTAAAGCTGCTACAAATTGTAGATAATTTTTTTGGGTTTTTAAAGAATACTTTCTCGAAATTACCGTTTTTTTTTTCGATAAATATAGTGACAAATGGTATTTTGAGTTTTTTTCCATTTAAGTAACGGAAAATGATTTATATTTTACTGCAACAAGATGCATGAGCAGCTCCGCCTTTATAAGCTTTCATTTTATATTGAGTCCATAAACAAATAATTTTTTTTAACAATTTCCTAAATTATCTTTGACATGGCAATTGAAATGCGTAGCTAAAGAAAACACCTTCGCTTTCTTGGCGTGTAAACTAAATGGAAAAAAGAAACATTTATTTGTTTGATATAAGTACACAGAAAAAAATACAAAGTTGATTTCAATTAATAAATTTGTAATCCCAATTAAATTTGTTATGAATTCCAGTCTGCAAACAAATAGATAATATAAGCTAATGAATTTGTAAATGTAAAAAGTTTGTTACTATTTTGGATTCGTTAATTAAATAAAATGTAGGAATAATTTTTTTCAGTGTAATATATCTTGTTGTAGGAGAAAATAAACTTTCCTTCCTCATTGATATGTATTTATATCGTACGTATGCGTGTGTTTACAGCACAATCTGTTTATATAAAAATTCTTCTCTGCAGTTTGTCTACATGTCAATTTTATTTATATTTGGTTGTTATGGAAATATTCATTGTAATCATGTTCAATTTAAAAGAATTTCTAATATGACTTATTGCTTGCATTATAATGCATCCCAAACATTAAATCTCTACAATTTTATTGTAGATGTGGCTGCTTATTGTGGTAATCAATCAATTGTTGTTAGATTTCTAGTACTTTGCAAGCATTATAAAGGCAACATGTTAATGTAACTACATGTGCATGTACACAAACATATTATATTTTTACTGGCATGTTGTATGTATGCTATACAAGTGTTTGGCTTTAATCTGTGCAGTTATGTTTGTAGGATAACCTGTTGCATTTGAAAAGGGACAGGCGTATAAAAATATATTAATTTTGAAAATACTGTCTGCGCCTTCTACAATAGAAACAACTTAAAATTTTTTTTTTAATTAATAACAATAAAAAGAGAAATTTTAATGGATGTTTGCATTTTTCAATCATGTTTCTAGAATGTTAAATGTGACCTTTTTCTCAAACAAAAAGTGGGTAAAATAAAATAAAAATTAATTTTTATTTAACGGGATATTAGAGAAATTTGTTTTTTTGAATATTGTACGTCAGTTGTAATTTTCTATGTGTGACATGACGTTAATGGGCTTATGTATGTATGAATGAGTGCATACATGTATGTGTGAAAGCAGTCAAGCCAAAACGATGGCATAAATTACATGTTATCCAAGTAAAATCAAAGTCGGAAAAATTTTTAATATAAACCCTTTCCAATAAACCGTAATTGAACTAAATACCCTAAATATAAGTATAGTACTTTATTAAATTTTGCTGTTGAAATTCCTTAATTCAATACAATATCTATATTTAATCACCTGCTGGAAGACGACAAAAGCTGCTAAAAACTGTCTAACTGTGTCGATCTGTTTAACTTTTCCTTTTCCAGAAAAGGCATTTCTTTGAGGTTTTCATGCGACACTTTTACTCATACTCAAATAATTTTGGGTTCAAAAATTTTCTTCCTTTCTATTTGTGGGTTATATACATACACCCTGGATGATGTGCTTCTTTTAGGTTATTATGAAAAGCATCTCTGATATCATCGTCTTTTTCCAAATTGGGCGTGCAGGCGGGGGAGACTATAAAAATTCCTTTACTTACAGCAGAGTAAAATTTTGTGCAATTCCGAACTAAATGATAAAATCGAGCACATATTTGTTGAAGTAACATCTTTTGGTAATAAGATCATTGTAGGCTGTGTATATAGACCCAATACCAGAATAAATACTGAAGTTTTCTTACGAGCGCTCGAAAACATTTCTTCACAGTATGAAAATATTGTTGTCTGTGGAGATTTTAACTCAAATCTACTGGTTGAGAGTCACTTGGTGAATGATATGAGAGCAATTGGCCTTTATCCAACGAATATCACTGAGCCAACTTTTTTTCATGCAAGCTCAAACTCACTTTTGGACGTTATTTTTGTCAGCAGTCAGGATAAAGTGTTACTATATGATCAGCTTACAATGCCATGTTTCTCTAAACATGATTTAATGTTTTTAGCTTATGATTTTAAACTGCAGGAAATCAAGAATAATTATACATTCTATGACTTTAAGCGATTGAATCAAAATGCTCTTGCTTACGAGCTTTCATGTGTTGATTGGGAGTCCATTTACTTTATGCCAGCTGTTGAAAGTCAACTTGAATTTATTGAAAAAAACTTTGAATACGTTTTAAGAACGGTTGTTCCTTTAAAAACAGTAACGAGTACGAGCAAGAGAAAACCTTGGTTTAATGATAACATAAAAAATGCAATTCTTCTAAGGGATCAATTTTTTACTTGTTGGAAACGACATAAAACTGCCGAATTACATAGAGAATACTGCAATGCGAGGAGACAAGTAAATCGTAAAATAAAGAGTGCAAAAACAGCCTATTATACTAAAATATTCAGTTCTTCTATTGACACTAAAAAAACGTGGAAAAACATTCGCGAAATTGGTGTTGGAAAATTGAAATCATCTGATGCCGCTGTAGTTGATGTTGAAGCTCTTAACAAAAAATTCATCACGCTTCCGTGTTTTACTTTGAATGATTATGTCTACAATTGCAACCCTTGTAATCCGACACAAACAAACTTATTTAGCTTTAATTGCGTAACCGAACAAGATGTTTTCTATAGCTGCCTTGCTATCAAATCTAATGCCGTTGGCTTTGATAATATTCAGCCAAAGTTTATAAAGTTTATCCTACCTGCTATGATACCATATATTACTTATATATTTAACAATATTATCACAAAGGGTACTTTTCCTGAAAACTGGAAACATGCAAAGGTAATACCAGTACCTAAATCAAATGGGGATTTTCGACCAATTGCAATCCTCCCTTATCTATCTAAAGTATTTGAAAAACTTTTGCATAAACAGATATATAAGTATATAAATGATAATAATCTTTTAACTGATCGGCAATCAGGTTTTCGCCCCAATCATAGCTGTGTAAGTGCACTTATTGACGTTTCTGAGGAAATACGAGAAAACACAGATAATGGCTATATATCATTCCTTGTGCTCTTAGATCATTCTAAAGCCTTCGACATGGTTGACCACGGAATTTTATGCAAAAAACTAAATGCATTGTTTAACTTCTCTTCCACTGCAGTTCGCCTAATTAGCTCATACCTAACAAATCGACGGCAGTCAGTATGTGCTAACGGCGTAAGATCAAGTTCGCTGCACGTATCTAAAGGTGTTCCACAAGGTTCCATACTTGGACCGTTGCTTTTTACCATCTATATAGATGATATAGTAAAACAGATATTATTTTGCAACATTCATATATATGCTGATGATATCCAATTATATATAAGCGGTCCTAAGGAACATGTTGACAACTGCTTGGGCAAATTGAATTGCGATCTTAGGCGTGTGCACTCATGGGCAGCTGCGAATGGCCTCTGCATTAATCCAAGCAAGTCAAAGTGCTTAGTTATACGAGATAAATCTTTAAAAACTAACTTTACACCAGAAGTTATTTTTAACAACCAGAAAGTTGAGATTGTAAGGACGGCAAAAAATCTTGGTGTAATTTTCAATAACAACCTTACATGGAATGACCATATAAATACTGCCGCTGGGAAAACATATGCTCTTTTACGAAAATTATGGAAAACACAACACTATACACCAATAAAAATTCGTTTTCTACTCGCGAAGACATATCTAATGCCAACTCTTCTATATGGATGTGAAATGTTTGGAAGCTGTGATTTTTCGAGTTTTAGAAAATTGGAAATTGCTTATAATGCCATAATTAGATATGTGTATGGACTAAGGAAATTCGATCATATTTCAGCATTCAACACAAATTTATATGGTGTAACGTTTGTGAACCTGTTAAATATACGAATTCTAATGATGTTGCACAAAATTATTTATACACGCCTACCTACTTATCTCTACAGACGACTTTCGTTTACCAGGTCTCTAAGATCCAATGATTTGATGCATGTAAGATATCGCACTTTAACATCGTCGTGGCAATTTTATACTCACTCTATCCGTCTTTGGAACTTGTTACCTTCCGATATTCAATTTATTAGCAATGCAATGCACTTTAAAAGGGTTCTCTATGACTTCTATCGTCAATAATTTCAAATTTAATACGTTTTCATAATTTCAACAATGTATTTGTTTTGTAATGTATGTATAGTAATATCTTTCTTTTACTCTTTCTATTCGTTTCTACTGTATTTTATTATTATTGTTATTATTATTATCTTTTAATTGTAATTGTAATTGTAATTGTAAGTCAAAACGCTTTTAACTTTTACCAATCCTATACTGTAATTATAAGATTTAATGTCTTGTTGTATAGGATAGCAAATAACATAAATAAATAAATAAATAATTTGTAAAATCAATGGAGGGACTGGGCATCGCAAAACTATGCTCGAGCTTATCTCTGGCTAGGGAAAAAGTTGATGACACCTTTTTACTTATATTGTAAAGACACCATGACTATTCGGTCTTCCTTTATAGATGGCAGCAATATATGACTGCTACTTAAGCAGCGTTTCCACTGTTAAATCAATACATCTGATTTTCGAAGTGTTTTAATATTTCAAGTGCAGATCCGCAAAGCATTCTCCTTATACAAGGAGGGTCAAAAGAAGTCATCCGATGTTGTTTGACTCTCATTTTTTTCTAAATAAAAATCTTTGATTATGTTTTTTGATTATGTTCATTTGAATTTTAGAATTTTATTTGTCAAGCCGAGAAGATGGTATCGGTCAACTGGGCGCTGTCACAACTTATTGCTATACGGGCTCGTGTTGTGGCATTGCTTATTACTTAAGCGAACACTTCGGGCGACTGATTCCCGCCCTCGTCTCGAGTGTTATCCTTGAGCTTCCTGGGTCTCGAGTTTGTTCACATATCTTCAAAAAAGACCACAAAAAAAGGACTGGTCAGAATATTGGTTTTGGCTCGCATAGTGTATGCCGTTGCTCTGTCTGGTTGGAACCTCATGTCTTCCAGTTATCAATCGTTCAATTGCGGAAGAAAAAACTCAGCTAACATGGCCCTATAGCGCACACCGTCCACTGTTGCCGTTGACTCTTCTAGCATTTACAATGCACCATTTGTCGATTTTAGGTGCACCAGTAGCGATAGTTTTGCTTGTTCAAGTACCCGCTGAGGTGGAAAGAGCCTTATCGCTCATTACAATTTTGGTAGAAAAATCGTCCACTTCGGTCTCGGGATTGAGGATGACTTGGACATAGGTTACACGCATTTGGTGGTCAACAGGCAGAAGCTGATACACGCACTTAACTTTTTACGGGAACATGCGCAGGTCTTTGACCACAAGTAACCTGAGGGACTACCGGCTGATGGCTAAGTGCAAGTCACGGCATTTGGTCTATGTTTCTGGTGACATCTCGACAACAGGGGCTATATTCTCGGCAGAACAAACGCTCCTGAGCCGGCCGCTATTGGCAGCGTCTTATATGATCCCATACTCTTTAAAGTTGGTGGTCAAGCGGCGCAGTGTTTGCGAGGTCGGTGCCGGATGACCAGGGAATCAGCGACGGAATTTGCGCTGCGCCAACACCACAGACCAATTGGTACGCAAAAAGATAGACACGATTGTTCCGCGTTCTCTGGGAGTGTATCGCTCTATAGCTTATTCACTTGTATTCTACATCTGTTTAGCTTACAAATGTCAAGACAGATTTGACATTGGTTGCCATCTTAAGAAATAAAAGCATCTTTCAATAGTCTGATTTCCTTTGGCCAACATGTAAAACTTGCAATGGTCGTCTATAATATATTAAATTTTTCCATTCTTTCGTCGGTTTTTTTATTATAGTTAACTTATGAGATCGATTACAAGTCCACTGCTCTGATCAATTTTTTAAAGACAATAGAAGAACGTGCTGCACTTGTTAAATCCACTGTTCCAAAACGTGTTGTAGATAGCCGCATGGGTTTATTGGATGTAGGTATAGTTTATATGGGTCAATTAAGAAGTTTTGTAGTAAGTGCACAATTACAAAGATAACTTGGCCGAGGTACGATCAAAAGTGTCCCAAGTGCCTTCCTAGTTTTAGCCGCTGCAGATACCGGTCACTGTCTCTTTGGTAACCATACGAGGAGAACAAGATTTTAAGGGTTGCCAAGATACTTCTTTACGGCTGTAAAAACTATATATGGGCAGGTACTGAAAAGTCTATTAAATAGCTTAAATATTAATAAGGCTTTCAAGTCAAAAATTTTACTTTTGCTTCCAGCTACTAGACTTCATTTATATCAAATTATCACTTTTTTAAAGAAATATTACAAAACGACTGATTTAAAAACCCATGTGATATGCACCTTACCTTAATTTCATTTTTACTTTTACTCAGATTTAAAATTTATTTAAATTTATTTGGAGATTTTGGTATAATAACACACTGTCTTTAGAAACTTGATAAAAAAAATTGCATTCAAAATACCAATATCGATATATCTCTTAAACAATTATTCTCTGGAAAATAAAGAAATTAATACAAAGTTAATTAAGCACTTAATACCTGTTGAAAAACAATAAAAAATATAATATAAATGGCAAATGCGTGTGTTAAAAAATCGTAATTCAACCTGCTATCGAAGAATGCCAAATGAACATAATTAATTTTGACTGCATTTGCCAGAATTTATCAGCTTAATGTTGGGTTATTAATAAACTTCAAAAAGCTTTTAATAAAATTATAAAAAAAAACAAAAATTGCTTACATTATAGCACTTAAAGAGAGAAAATACACAATAAATTTTGAAAATATTTTACGCTTTCAACATGCTGTAAAACAGAAAAAATAAAAGTGAAAGAATTTAATTTTATATCGTTTTATTTTGAAATGAGAACTTAAAAACATGTATGCAATAAATGTATTATTTATGAAAAAATAAATGTTTACTTTTGTCTTAACATATGGGTGTTGAGCCACAAAGAACAACTTAAAAATATTTACTTTACCTCAAACAAATATTTTTATTACCATAAACAAAAATCATCCTTTCATCTACATATTGATATTCAAAAACTTTTTATATTTTTTTTTTGTTTTTTTTTTTTTTTTTTTTTTTTTTGTAAAACAAAACTACTACACAGTTTATAAGCTTTCGAAAAATGTGTCAAATTGCAAATGTTTTTACATTTTTCATATGATGACAATCTTTTTTGAATACCTTTTGGTTTTTTTATTGGCGATCTTTTACTGCTGTCTTTTCACTTCCTGTGAATTTTTGCGCTTTTAAACAAAAACAGAATTATTTACGCAGACTTTGTAGGACATTCAAAAATATAGCAGAAAAGGGAAGAATACATTTAAACAAAGTGCGCTTGATAGTAAAGATGGGTACTTTCTGCAATATGTACTAAAAGTTCAAAATGGTATTCAAAAATATCTAAAAAATTTATTCCCCCAAATAAAACAAAAAAATTTAAGTCAGGCCTTAAAAAACCAAAATAAAATTATGACTTTATAATTATTAAAGGACTTTGGGCTAAAACATATCTTCAATTAGCGTTCCAAAAACTAAACGTGTTCAAATTTTTAGGGACTTTTTAACACTAAAATACACCTGTTAAGAGTACAATATATAAAAAGTACCAACATTTTGAACGAAAACTTTTCTTTTTTATTTTAATTTTAAAAGGTAACACTTAAAGGTTTCACAAGAAAATCTCCAACATAAGAAAAAAAAATATTTTTGCCTTTAGCAACAGGAGCATAATAATGCTAATGTTGTTGAATTTTTTTTTTGGTTGCTGGTGCTGCCGTTTATATGCAATGAACTTTTGCCTAAAACAAGTGCACAGCAGGGGTTGTTTTTATGTTAAATATTTTTTTCTTATTTTTCTTTCGATACTTTTAAAATGAAGTTAAAATTTGCCTTTCGATTGCAAACGTTTAACAGTTTATATTTGTTTTTTTTTTTTAAATTTTGCAAATCACATTGCCGATCAATAGTTATGGTGCATGGTGTAGTTGGTTCAATTTTTGGTAGACATATATATGTTGGTGTAATTGTATCTGTTTGTTTTTAAAAAAGAACTTTTGGTTAAATTTGATCATAGTGTAAGACATGTTAATATAAAACAATATAAATTCCACCAAAAATAAAAGTGGAAACCTACTACCTTAAATATATTTATTGTCTGTATTTTAGTGACTTATATAAACAATTTTGTATGTTTTTTTTTAAACATAAACATCCTCTGAAATTTTGAAATAAAAATTTGCATAATTTAAAGATTAAAATTGTAAACTGTTTTAAAATAATACCACTGATTTTGCACAAAAAATTTTTTAATAATGCTTAAATCGTGATCAATAATTTTTGTTGGTATTTAAAAAGGATAAAGATTTTATACACTTTTATTAACATTATTTAATCAAGAAGTTGTTGCAGTTATTACACTCTGATCAAACAAATAAGAAAAAAATCTTCAGGGATTTAAAGTAAGTTTTTGGTTCATGGGAACCCTTGATCATCTTTGGAATACTACAGTGCCATTAAAAAATTTGTTCATTTAAAGCGTATACATATCAGAAAATATGGAAAAAATATTTTTTTAAGAATCCAATTAATCCCATTAAAATTTTTAAAATTACCCCACGGAGAAGTGGACTGGTCCAAGACTATTGACGTAAACGGTTCCTTAGGGTAGGAACTGGTTCTAGTTCTTGCACTTTATTTGAAGAGAGTCTGTCACTTTTACATTGCGCTGTCATTGGAGGAGGCAATTGGTTCAAAACTAACACCTTTAGAATGGGTTACAGGTTAAAGATCCTGTTCAATCTACTTTGTTTGTATTTACGCATGTGTGTGCGTATATAAAAACAGATGTATGTTTATTTGTAGAGACCAGTACTTCTATTTTTCCCTTAACATCTGTAAAACCTTTTAACCAGTTACTTGATGTGTGCCTTTTTAACCGATCATGACCAATAACTTTTTTTCAATTAATGTTTTGTACCTGTAACAGGATGAGTACGTTGACCAATTGACACCCTTTTCCCGCAGGGTAGTTATTGAACAGAGTTTTCAAGCGTTAAAAACTTTTCCTATCAATTTGAAAAGCTTAGGCTCTTTGCTCCTTGGAAAACTCACGTATCGTACTAGTAGCAAAACAGGCCACATTTTCTTAATATTCCCTTTTGACTCTTTTGTCACACAAAATATAGGATCCGTTGTTACTCCACGGCCAAACCAATCAAACTAAGGCTATCAGACCATTAGTATTAAACTTTTTTTTATTTTTTAGGCTGAAGTAATTGAAAGCATTTGCCTTATGATTGGTTTCAAATTTCATCCTAAGTATTTACCAGCCTGTGGCGGGTTATATATTGTAAGGGCCCATATACAGACTGGTGGCAAATAACTTATTTTACGCTTTATAAAGCAAATTTAAGTGCAACTGTTTGAGAACAGAAAAACGCCTCGCAAATATACGGGATAGTCTTTCTGTGCAGCTGCAAACAGTCAGCGGATCTGAGAGCAGAGTATCACCAAAAGTCAGAATTGCTCTGGTCTCGTTCAGTCATATTCTAGCATAGCCTTTGAAGTATAGGAATTAAAACAAAGAAGGGAAGGAAGACTTCTGTGCCACGCATGCCAAATTACTGCATTAAAGCATGCACAGTTCTACGTTGAAATATTCGTTTAATCATGCGCACAATTAGATTAATTAGGTGGTCATAAAAAATATTGCACAGCATGCTACTAGCTATACACAACGATTCATAAGTTGCTAGAAAAAGAATTCCGTCTATGCCCAGCGTCTTCTATTAATTGCGAATTTCGAACCCGAGTTTGTTATAAAACATAGTTTACCTGCTTAAATTTACAAAAAGCCATTGCACAAATTTTGCCTGTAAAATTGACTCATTTGGTAATCCCGAACCTTAAAATTAAAGCCACGACATACTAAGGGCAGAAGGAGTTAACAGTAGGATGGTTGCAGCCCTGCAGGCAGAACAAGCAGCAAACCCTTATGATAATGATTACTTATGTTGATTAATGTGAGAGTTGGACCTTTTAAGTGTTGATTCGGAGACAGTGGAGTAGTTCCAGTGATACAAGCAAGGCTTTGTGTGCATTTTAAAAACTGGAAAAGAAAAATATCTACATTTATTATATTTTTCTATATAAATAATATTTTTTTTTGTTTTAAATTAAAAAATATTTGTTAAATTTTTTATTAAAAATATTAAAATTCTATGTGACATTAAGACCTTTTTCCGCAGAAATTTTTAGTATCAAAGATGTATGTTAAAACACATGTGACAGAAGTTTTTGAGGTTAAAAAACCTTTGACTTTATTTTTTATTTTATTAAGTTAGAAAGTAGTTAAACGTTAGAAAAAAAAGTTGAAACTTTAAAATTTAATTTTCTCAACATCTATGTTTTTACGAACGATATGAAGATCGATTAAATAAGGGTGCAATTAAGGCATTTAATTTGAGTCAAAATTTTACTTGATCTTTTAAACTGTCAATACTTTTTAGTACAAAAAAAATTCTAACCAGAACTTTTGAACTTCGATTTAAATTAAATACGGTATTTAAACCCCAAGTTTTTATGTTTGAATCAATATTAAAAAAAACAAAATATATTTTAAGAGGAATTTGAGTAACATAATCGTATCTCAAAAGACACTGTAAGCTTTTATCTTTACAATGAGATAACAACTGACAAAAAAATACGAATTCGAAGCAAAACTTTTGTTTTCTTTTTTAAAACAAAAAAATAAATAAAAAAAAAATACTATTCATGGCATAAGTTTCCGTTTCAACTTCAAAACTTACTAAATCAAACTTTTAATATTTTTTTTTTGTTTAAACAATTGTTAATTTGCCAACATATCTTTGAACAGCCTTACCAATTAAGAGTTAATGCCACTCTGGCTGTTCAAGTAACAAAACAAAAGACTTAAGTAACAAACCTTAATGTGAAAATTGTATGATAACAATGAACTTAATTACTTTTATTAGTGATAAAAAGCGACTTCCCATCAATATAACATAAAAAGCAAATCATTTACGAAGAAAATAAATAAATAGTAAAAAAAACATTAACAACAGCAACAATTGCCTTTACAATAAGCATTAACTATACATCACACTCAACTCAACAATCAAATGTATTATTAACAATATGAATTATAAGAACTTTAACAATATTGCCGACAATTAAATGCAAGCCTACGCAACTTGTTTTAATTTCATATATTTTTTTTTAACTGTGTTTGTATTGTTGCTGCAGTTGTTGGGAGCATTGAAAGCTGGCAACAAAGAAATTGCTGAAAAAATTTATGAAATCAGCAGGAAATGTAGGAGAATTATTGTAAACAAATAAACCAGTTTCCAAGTGCAGAAGATTTTAAAATATAAAGTTTTTGGATTAATAATGACCTGAAATTTAGATTATTTGATATCTACTTATGTGGAAAATTTTGTAAGCAATAGTATTTTCCACACTGTATTAACATTTTTCTATACCTATAAAGCAATAAGCATGATTATTATGATGATATCAAAAAAAAAGCGGCCGTTAAATGCAACATCATGAAAAAACCATTACACTTGACCATCTCTTGTAACAATAACTCCAAATCATCTACCATTATAAAGAAATATACAAACAGACAATAAAGCTAGCAGATATTCCCATATAGCTTTTGAACAGCAATACAAAAAATGTTTTTTCGCCTGCAGTAGAGAGAACGCTAAACAAAAGCGCTCGACGTACAAAAAAAAATAAAAAATTAATGGTGTTGGTGTAAATATACCAAAAAGTAATTTGAACTATAAATAAAACTCCTAGGGAAGATGTGTCTTAAAGCTAGGTGCAATCTACTATATTAAATGGTTGGGGAGATGTTATCTTTGTGTGTGTGCGTGTGTGTGTATGTAATATGTTTATGGCTTGCATTTAAGTGAGTGATTGATTGATTGGCAGCATGAAGTGCTTTTTATTGGTGTTATTGTAAAATGGGAATGATGTTGATGATGTTGCTGTGGGTTTTGCTGTGATTACTATAGCCGTTAATGTTGTTGATATTAATGCTTAGGAATTCAACTGCTCGATTCTCTTCTTTTGTGACTTTATTTTTTTAATTTAATTTTTTTTAATTTTATTTATTTCTCTTACTATAGCTGGAATTATTGATCAGATTTATATAAGTTTTTAAAATATTATCTTCATCTTTGTAGTCGAGCATCTTAATAAACACAGTGACTGTTAGAAAATAATAACCTGTATATTCATTGATTGGTGGTTTTATTTCACATCATTCTATTTCTATTCGCCCTAGAACTACTTAAAATTACAAAGCAATTAAGTTTTGTTTTTATAACAAAAACAAAAAAAAAAAGAAATAAAATAAAATAGTCATGCATGACCATAACAATATCTTAGCAGGTACTTTGTTTCACAGCTTTATTAATATGCCAGTCTAAACTTTGGAATTCGTTTAATATTTTGTTTATAATTTGCTGCAGTTTTAAACAAAGATAATCCACGATTTTGTTAATGGTCATTGTGTTTTTTGTTTTGTTTCCTTCGTGATAGGAAACAATATTTTATTCTTCTTGTTTTAATATCATTATGCTTAAGGCTTAAAATATTAGCTTATTACAACAGGTGGATTTCACAACGCCTAAAAAAACTTCCAATAAAATTTTTTTATAAAAATAAACATAAAAATCTTCATTTGTATCATCAGCTATAGTATTATGATCATATTAGGATTAACCACTTTTTGCATTAAAATATATGCCTGGGCTTTTGTGTTAAAATTATTTGTAGATGCTCTTAAACTCTTATAGTAAAAGTATGAGAAAAATTTCCTTAAAGGTGTTGTGTGTTTAATTCTAGGCCTTGATATACTTACTTAGGTATTTCTATCTATCTTTCAAATCAACAGTTTTTTTTAAATTATTAAACGTTCCAAGTTGATATCTAAATTTAAATAAATAAAAAAAATATTTATTATAAAAGTTTATATTAAGTTGTTTGTTTAAGTTTACTAATTTAAACAGTTTATTGGTTAACTTTAAGCCCAAATGATACCTAAAAGAATTCATCCGGCTGGCAAAATAAATCCTTGGTATCCAAAGGTATCTATTAGAGAATCTATTTAAAGATTAATAAACGCTAAAATAATCAAATCAAAATTATTTTTCCGAGTAATAAAAGCCTCAAATTGCAATTAACTAAGTTATAACTCAAAAATTTACGTCGAATTATAAATGAAAATTTGTTTTATTTGAAATCCTTTTTATTTGTTATTATTTTCGTTATTTTTGCTGTCAAACTTGACACCTCCTAGAACATATTTGTAGGTCTGAAAAGCTGCTTGACGCTAAACTATTTTTTTTCCGAATGATTACTAGCATTGAAATCTGGTTCTATTGGAATATCATAATCTTCATTTTCATGAACTAACAACATGTATTCACATCTTAGTCCATATAGTTCCGAACCAAAATCTTTATTCTCAAATTAAGGTGAACATCATTTCTGATGGTTTTATCTGGTGGCCAAATGGTCCATCCTTTTCGATTGAGTATTTCCGCCATTTTTTTATAAGATTCTGACAAGCAGATTTAAATGTGTTTTCACCATATAGTTTTACATATCGGGATTAATAACACTTCGATTTCTTTGCGTTCACTTGCGTGGTAGGGGTCTTTCTCATTTTTTGTTTAAATTTTATTTTGACGCCCTTTAATTCTTTCTTTGCTGGAATCCGGAATTAGTGCGCCATTATTCTATCCCATAGCATCAAATTGGTTTAAAAATCAATTTGTAGAACAGAAGCTTACAATCGAGTCAAAACAAAGGATATTTATCAAGCAACCAAGTAATTCGGCCGGTTTTTAATTTTATTTGTGCCAACTTCGCATCTTTTATGTAAAGTGATTTTCCAGACCTTGACTGGCCACACATAGCCGCAACTGTCGTTTAAACATGCATTGGAAATAAACACACTTCTATATGATTTACCAAATGACTGTTTTTTTTTTAATATTTCCTGCCTGAGATTTTCTAGAATTGGGAATTGGCAGTATTAAAATTAAGGGCATTCTTTGCGAGGTTCTGTGCATTCTTTTAACTTTGTTTTGAGTAAGTAAGCACGCAAGTAAGTGGTTCCCTAATTTGGTTTCATTCCGCTTTTAGTCCAGAGCTTGCCCCGTCTGACCATAAGTAAATTTACCGATACATTTCACTCATTCTGGATTACTTTAAAACTTGTCTTGGCTTAGGAAAACAAACAAAACTTTTAACGTAAAACCCAAACAATGTAATAACTAAAAAAAATCTAAAATCCCAAAAATCTGCCTTTTTGAATTAAAATAAAAATTAATTTAAAAAACTGTAGGAGTTAAACTGTAGAAATCACAAAATCGATTTGTTAGTTGCTCAAACCAAACTAAAGCCCAATTCAATGAAAACTGGTGCATCTACTTTTCTGGGACAACTTCAGTAAATCTAGAATGCCAGACAAAATTATACAACCTCTTACCACTAGTGATATGTACTTGCCGTGAATGCCCTAAAATTAAACTCCGCTTTTATATTATGGAACAAAAGGAGTTTTCCATATCCCGACTCTAAAGCAAGGTATTTTAGCGACTTAGCACCGAGCTTTATAAGTAAATTTATATTCATATGCACAACGTCGTTTGTTCAATACTAATTAACCAATTGTGAAATATTTACACTTCTTCTGCCAGGTGATGTTTTAGAGCGTCCAGGGTGACCCGACGATGACAAAAGCTATGCTAAAGCTTATGTTTGACTAAATTACTACAGAAATATTGTAAATATTTTAAGCATCTTTTGCTCATATATAAATAGTTTGAAAAGTTTTCCAAAATATCTTAGCCATTATAGGGTTAAAACAATAACACCAACTAAATAAGGTATATGAAAGATATGAATTTTTTATTTCAGCGCTTTTAAAATTAAAGTTAAAATTTTTATGCGAGTTTAGCTTTAAGGTTTTAAGCATTTAATTCCTGTGTTTGAATGTTCTTAGTTTTCTATTTCAACCAGCTCACGCAAAATTAAACGTGGCTGTTTTTTTTTTACCATTAAATGTTTTTAATTTTATCGATCGTTTAGTGGTTTTCTATCGTTTTTCAATACCTTTAATATTCCTCAATTTTCATTACTTTCTTTAACAATTTTATTGGAGTTTTTCTGGAGTTTTTTTTTATTATTTTAGATGGCCTTAAGCAAAAATAATTTTTTTTAATGTTCAAAGTTTTGTGAGTGCGATTTATTTCATGAGCTTGGCCAACCAGCCTACTCATCATGATTTGTCTGTAGGTCTGACCAGATGAATGGTTGCTTTACTGTCTTGTAAGCGTAGTTATATGTATATGTGTGTATATATGAAGTAAAGACAACAGTAAGCAGCAAGTGCGTCTGGTATGTGATAATGGGATGATGGTGGTATGTTGATGATGCATTTTTTTCTTTCAACATTTTTATTTTGTTTGAAGCGTTTTTTAACTCGTGTGTTCTGTTCTTTTTCTTTTTTTTTAAGAAAATAATATTAAACCAGACTTTAGCATAATCTTAAGGCTTAAACTAAATGATTCAAGGTTATTTTATATCTTTGTGTGCTTTTTTTATTATTCGTTTGCTGCTCCATCTCCATCATTCAAGTAATTGTTAGTGATGAATGCTCTTAGCGTTTTGATGGTTTGTTGCACTTGTATTATCGTAAAGCCTGGGAATATTATTGAATTCTTTTTAAAATAATTTTTTGAGGAATGTTAAAGACTTATTTATGGCAAAAATATAGTTTAGTCTGTGCGGGTGCTGTTAAGAACTATATGTACATTCTTGCTTTACCTTACTTAGATTATAGAATGCTTAACAAGTGTAGAGTCTTGCTATAAAACCACAGGCAGAGTTGTATTTTTAAACTACTTATTGTAGACAAAAAAGTTAAATAATCGCCTTTTATTAGATTTTTAATTCTTTTACTGGGGTTTTTATTTTACCTTTGTAAATTATTCTTTTATTTTGGCTTTTTTTTATCTGATTTTTAAGCCAGATTATCATTTTCTTCAAATAAAACTTAAATCATTGCATAACAACTATTATGTAACACCTTTTTGCAATGTAACGACCCCTGTCGTCAATTGAATACTTAACTTCATGGTAAAAGTTTTTACAACAACCCCCTTCAATCAATAATAGTTATGCAAATTTTCATGAAAATAGAGGTGTTTAACACAATAAACATAACACCTGAACCAAACAATAATTTTAAATTTTATTCCCAAATTTTACATTTATTTTTCCTCTTTGAATCCGTAACAGAAAATCATAAGCAAAAAAGTAAAAAATAACATAAATACTAAAAGCATAGCGTTCACGATTAGTTTTTTTATTTTTATGTAACACTCTTCCACAAAACACAAGCTGCAAAATATATTTTAAATAAAAGATTTTGCATATGTTGGACTTATTATTATTTTTTATTTGTTGTATTAAACAAATATAAAAGAAATAACGTCAAATAAAACAAGTGAGAAAAGCTGATCCCACTGCTTAATATAATGGGTCAACTTAGATATATAAGTTTTAAAATCTTGCTTAAACACAAAAAATTTCAATGGCTATATAAAACTTTGCACAATAAAATGGTAACAGGTATTGAGTTATTAGAAATACTAATTAAAAATTAATTAAAAATTTTCCTTTTTGTAAGGTAAGTGTAAATGTAAATGTTACGTCCAAGTGCGATAATCATAGCAATAATCCCAAAGAAAAAATAATGCTAAAATTGCGGTAAAAAACATACTGCTAACACGATCGCAAAGGACTACTATCAAAAATTTTTTTCCGATATCTTAGACAGGCACTACGCAAAAGACAACATGAACGTATTAGGTTTATACCATTTAAAAACGCATAAAGAGTTGCAGGCAAAGAAAACAACAAGCCCAACTTAAATCGCCTGGAAATCTTAGCTGAGAGTATGATAAGTACGGCAAATACGATACAAGAAATTAAGTCGTCTCTATTGTAGCTCATATCAAATAGTACATAAACTCGAATAGACCAGAAAAATTATATAATGTGTATCTACAAATATCACATGGCATCTAAAAGCGTGTTCAAAATAAGTGATAATACTTTTAACAATATGAACAATTTTAGATATAGACTTTGCAGTAGCTTGCCAACATTGCCTAAAACGGAAATTAAACACCATTTGATTAGTGGCCTCTTGGGTTTTATATTTCAGCAGCTAATATCCGTAACGAAGAAATTTTCCCGGACCCCGCTAATTTGTCAAATATTTCCTTGTCTGGATTTCAGTTACAAAATATCAGTAAAAATCTTTTTAAGTCATGAAATCCCTACACAGAAAGAAAACCCGATTTCTAAAATCAAGAATTTTATTCTTGAATTTTTCCAAAACCTTTCTTAAAATTTTTAAGTACGATCCGTACTTACATTTTCTTAAACCAAGCCTATTCGAAATGCTTCAACAAATGCAGCAGAAAAAATCTTGTTGTTTTAATATATTATTTTCCATTTGAAAACATAATATTTCGGTGGCCTAGAGGTAACGCGCTTGTGCTGCAATGCAGAAAGTCCATGGTTCGAATCTTTGCTGCGGTAAGTACAAAAAATGAAATTTTTAAATAATACATTTTTAAGTATCTATAAAATAAAAATAAAAAAAATTCTACTTCTTTAATAAAGCTCCATAATTTAAAAAAATGACATTTCATTTTCGAAATATTCCCGTTTACGGCTTAAATCAATCTGTTTTAAGCTTATATCAAGTACGGTGTGGTAATTGTGGCTAAAAGTAAGAAATTTGTACTTGAAAAATTTTACTTGTAGTAAGAAATTTCGTACTTGATTTAAGAAAAACCATACTCACCGTACTTCTGACATCGCTATGGCTTGATTTAAGTAAAATTTCCTTAGATAATTTTTTGTGTGTAAATGCTAAATCATAAACTATGTGGACAAGTTTTTAGAAAGCTGGAGATAGATTAAAATCTCTTCAATCAAAACTTCTCACAACATGGTGACCACAATTGTTTTAAGAGGAGGGATACTGTTGCCCTTAGATGAAACCTTTTGAAGTGTTTCATACTTTATTTTGAGAGCCCTAATTTTAGTATGTACTGGCAGGACTAATATTAAACATTGGTTTTTAAATTTGTATACCTGTTATTAGTGGACTGGAGTAGAACTCAATATTAAAATATATGTAAAAAAATTGCAGAAGCAATTCTACTTTTACTTACTGCCACTTCTAGTGAAAATCCAATTTGACCCTGGCTGGACTATTATTTGTTATTTTTTATAAAAAATTTTAACACTTACTTTTAACTAATAGAATAGAAATTTTTTGCAAAAGAGGAACTCATTTTTTTGGCTTAGAAGTTAGTAAAATTTTGTCGGCTTAGTTCTTAATTTTTAAGAACGAAACATTCCACAACATCAAAAGGGTTTATTCTTATTGAAATGCCGTTTTTTCTTGTTTTCAGAAGAAACTCCTGTCTACCTGTACAACCAAAGCAGATATTTGTTTTTTATTTTTGGGTTCTATTGCTTGCAGTAGCTTAAGATTATGCAAGTTTCAAAGCAACACTTAAAAACAAACTAAAGCTTTCAAGTCTTATTAGAAAAACTCATTTAGAAAGTTTTTAAATATTGAATAAAAATATAAAAAAATTAAAAACCAGCGATTTAAAAAATTTTCAATTTTTTCGGATAATATCTGCTCTAAATTTTATAACTAAAATTTGTACAGGACTAAAATTAAACAACAATATGACTGCGGTCAACACAACCACTGGTTTAATGATTCATTAGTTTTTTTAATTATAAAAATTTTTAAACACAATTTTTAAAATAAACCATTTTAATTATATGTTTTTCGTTATATGTTTTTATAATTATAGGATACGATTTGTTTAATATCTAAACGTTTTCATTCACACTCACCTGTTTATTAAAACCACGACCAGGTTTTTAATTTCAAACATATTTTTTAACTTAAGGCTATTTAATAGAGTTGCAGTGTACACAACATTTTTAAATGCCTGTTTTTTTAATAAAACACTTTCAGCATAAGTGTTTTCATGATATTTTATCACCTTAAAACTTTATTAAAAATAATCATTCTTTCGATTTGTTTGCTACGATAATAAAAACAAATTATTAACAATTATATGGTGGTGTTTGTTTACAAAATTAAAACAAACATGATAAAATTGAAAAGATAAATAAAACTGCAACAAACATACGTGTTGAAGTATAATAAAAAAATTATATTTAATTAAAATTTTCAAGGTCAGTTTTGTGGTTTCAGGAAAGAACAAAAAACAAAAAATCAATTTTAGGATTAAATTGAAGATTTAAAAAAATATTAAAAACATTTATTACAACAACAAAAAAACTAGTTTATTTTTTAGCCGTTGTAATTTTAGTGATTTGTGAACATGCACTACAACAATTTCATAAAAGTTTTTTTGCTAAAAAATTAGTAAATTTGCACTCTTGAACAAAAGACTTAAGACACAAACACGGTCTTTGTAATATCTGCTTAAAGTTTTTACCAAAAATTAAAAAAAAAATAAATTAATTTGCTAAACAAATATTATTTAAATTTCTGAACTCTATAAAACAAATATTTAAAGAATGTACTCCTAAATAAATGTTCTAGTTTAAGGCAATTTTAATACTTTTTCACCTAAAATCGTGTACCACAAAGATCCAGTATGTAGCTTAAGTCTTTTGTTTTGATTAAAAAATTAAACAATAAAAAACTAGGTTTTGGTTTTTGTTTAACAAGCAAATAAATCATAATTTTACTTGTCCATAAAATTGCCAAAAATTTTGCATAACCCAGGCAAAACTCATCCAAACGTAAGCATGACCAAACCCAAAAATGTAAAATACTGCCAACTTCATTATAACCGTCTCTAAAAAAAAAACAAAAAAACTTACGAAATTTAAATAATTTAAAAGCCTTTAGCCTTTATAATAGCAAGACATTGCCATTCTGTTTAAAGGAGACAAACGTTGCATGGAGCTACTTAAAACTAAAAATAAAACTTGTCGTTGTTAAGGTCCACTTTGCAAAGTTGTTACCCAAAATAATGCGTGGGTGCTTAACGCAAACTTTAACAAAGTTAAAACTGAACAGCAAAAGAAGAAACTTGCTTTGAACAAAGATGGCAGGCAGGTGATTTTAATCTCCAGACAGGAATCTGATTTTAACAGGTGAACTCAAGCGTAACCTGCACAATTTAAATAAACGAATAAACAAAACAAAAAATAACTTGAGCGTAGTAAACATGTATAACAGTACGTTTTTAAATCAAGTTTAATAAACTTAAATTACAGATCATCTTCAATTTTAGCATTAAAAAGGAAAAGAAAGAAAAATAATCAAATTCCTAAAATAAATGCAAAAATCACGATCTTGCTTAAAGCTATGCAAAACAGCAAAAAACGCCAAGAATAATAAAATTTTCAAAAAAAAAAAAAAACTGTAGAAAAATAAAAACGTATACGGCAAGCATATGTTTTCAATAATTTTGCTTACATTCAATCGAACTAGGGCAAAATCAGTTTTTAAGAATCTCTAGGCTTAAAGTACGTACTACATATGATTTGCAAGTAGTTCATATTATATTTACATATAAACATCCAAGAGACTTTAGATTTTTCACTAAATGTCTTTTTTGATTGTATTTGCTTTTTGTTAAGTTTAGTTTAGCATTCAAGTTTGGTTTTTGCCAGTCACTAAAAAGGAACTTTTTTAGTGAACCTGTCGTTGGACCAAAAAAAAAACTATCATCATCGTCATTGCAACTTATGTGTGTTTTTGTTGTTTAATACTAATCTGCATATGGGTGTAGTAATGTTTTGACATTAAGCAATTTCCATAAAAGTTTGAGAACGCCCATGATTTCAGTTTAGGATTATTGAAGGAAGAACCACATATGAATATTAAGATAAATATGCTAAAAGTAACCTTGATATAGGACAATAAAAGTTTATCACATTAAAGTAGAATTTTTTGTTAACCCTTAAGTGAGCAAAACAGAATTATGAGAACAATTTAAAAAGTTATTTTTTAAAAAAAAAATTGTTATATATGATTTTGCTTCTTTCGTTATATTTGTTAAATATATCGAAACACAAACTTGCATAAAGAAGAATTTCATACGCAAAAAGCTTTTATTTTCAGGATTGCGCACAATCTGTGAGCCTATTTTGAGTGACAAATTATGTTTAACCCAAAAAATTTATTTTTTTTTTGGTATCAAATCACTTTTGAAAAATATATCAGATGGCAGCTCGAGCTTAATAATAGCTTTTCAGTTGTTGGTTTCTATACAATGTGTAGCGCAAAATAAGAACTTAAACAAACAATTAATATTTTTCATACAATATTTAATGGAAGGGCTTAAACCTGGACCAGAAACTTGAATAAAGCTTCACTTTTTCAAAAACACAAACACATTAGTTCCCATTATTCCTTTAATGAATTAAAAGGGATATTAAAATGTTATGCTATTATGCCTTTTGATAATTTGGCTGATCCAGGGGCATTTGTATCTTTTTATTGAAGCAAACAGAGTGCGCTGATCTGATCTCTGTCAAAGAATATTGCTCTGGGTCATGAGACCTAAAAAATCTTGTGAAGATAGCGGTTTATGAATGCCTGTATTTTTTTCATGGCACGAATAGTGACATTCCAGGTTTCGTAGTCTCATAGAAGAGTTAATTGTACGTTCAAATTAAAGATTGCAACTTTTGTGCGCTTTGACAGAAAAGACGACTTTTAAGTAGGGTTTAAGTTCGGCATACTCTCTGCAAGCGAATATCAATATGCTCCTTCGATCTTGCGATCGTTTTTTTACTCCAAATACAGCTTAATTCGTTTACGTTTTTCATAATTTTCTATTGCACGTGGTTGCGTCTACTTTCATTGAAGACATAAATTTTAAAGCCCATTGATTCCGCTGTCTTTCTTTAACTTTATAGGTGTGCTGTTGAATCTTAGCAGCTGTGCGCTAATTGACAAATATTTTTTGCGTGGTAGGATGTAACAATGCGGCCTTGTATGCTTTTACCCTTCAGTTTTGAAGGAAACTTTCGAGATAGTCATAAAACACACCCCTGTTGGACAATCTTTTACTTTTTGTAATCAAACAGGCATTACACTGGAAGCAAGTGATAAAGCATTTGGGATTGAGAGAGATTTTTCTGCATAGAAATGCACTCCAAATTATATCGTGTTTTAGCATACTGAAGGCTGAAGTCGAGAAAATATAGATACAGTAGTAAACGCCAGCCTTTCTATAGATTCCTTTGTAATAACATGTATGCTATAAGTGCAGGCAAATATGAATGCGTGAGGACCCTTAGCAGTTACACATTAAAAGTAATATCCCGCTAACTAAAATGAAATGCGAAATCTCCTATCTTTTGGTAAATAGGTATTTAACCCCACTCTCAGTCAGCTTACTGTTTAGAAATTCAAATTATTGATTACTGAGACAAGCAACGAACTTCAGAAACTCAACAGGAGTTCCGTCCATACCTGAAAATGTGTTTCTCTTGAAGTTTCGCAGGAACGGTTATTTCCGGAGAAAATGCGGCTGGTATGCTCTACACAAACTGTCACTTGGTTATCCTCTGTGGTTGCAAGTTGACCGTTTGCACCTCTTAAAGGCCCTAGCGGTCTTGAATGAACTATCTATGCAGTAAGCCTGCATATATTGTTCGTGAAAAGGTTATCTGCTGCAATTCGTGATTACCTGCTAGTTTTTATCTATAAACGTCTTTTATCTCAATGTGCACTCTGTTTTAATTTTTGGTCAAGCTGTTTGCATTGTGTTGAGTTATATTTTAACTCCACCAGTATTATAAGTAATAAAATCGTTAAAATTTTTAAGATATTCAGATCTTAAAATTATAAGTAAAAGCCCAAAACCCTGTACAAAAATTAATAATTTATTTAAAAACAAGAAAAAATGTTGTAGTCGGTCAAGTCCGATCATGCTATACCCTAAGCCACATTTGTGTGGGAGCTATATTAAAAAATCGACCGATAATTTATGTATGCAGTATAATAGTTGGTGGCATAAAGACAAACATACTTACAAATTTTGGTCAAAATTGATTAACATTTGAGTCATTTATATCCCAAAATGCCTATTTACGAAACACATTTGAATGGGGCGACATCAAATATGATCTGATCATATTTTCTGCCAAACACATTATCCCCACGGAATTGGTGATTTTTTTTTAATATAATAAGCCAATAAGTCTGGTTACACATGGTGTTGAAAATAGATCTGCCTTTTGATTGAAGTTAACAGAAAAATTAACTCGGGGTCTATATTGTCAAGATTATTGGGTGCACAAAAATGGCAGTGGGACCATGTTTCAAAACTGAGCTTTATAGGGAAGCAAGATCTTGCTATGGAGTCACATATACTTCATGACTTGCATTTATTTACACATAGTTGCTTGACAGAAGGGGAAAGGATGTAGGGGCTTCATCATTGAAGACTTCTACAAACTTTTGGATGAACGTAGTGCAGACAGAGAGCATTCACCAGAGCAATATGTTTATTAATGGTCAGACAGTAGTTAAGACAATCTCTACAATCCCAACTTGCTCGTCAATTTATGAAGTGTACAAAGAATTTATTGGTAATTTGTGTGCCATTTGACAAATGCCCTTTTACTCGTTTTGATGACACAAGCGTATTGAGAGTAATTAGATGGCAGATAAACTAGCAAAGAAAAAGAGTCTATTTTCCTGTTGGAAACACAATTGCTGTTCATGCTACATCTCAGTTCTATGAAAGGGTATATAGTTTTTCTAATACCACTGGTAGAGTCTCCAAGTCTATATGCAGCTCTTTTGAACCAAAAGTGACATGCCATCCTTTATCTCATTAAGAGAATGTTTGTAGGATCCAAGTATTTATATATCTACCCAGTGGTTCATGCTGAAACCAGGACAACTGTGCAGAATAGGAGTAGGTTCTATGGCGAGCCAACAGAGAGATAGATGGTTGAAAACATTCTATATTACTATTTATCAGTCATACATTCTAAATTAAATTGTAGATTTGCAGAGCCATCTAGTTTAACCTTACATATTCTAAAGGATTTTCTTAAAGGAATATCAAATCAAACAAATACCTAACTTAAACTTTCTAAATTGTCTTTGCTAAAACCCACCTGTTTTCTTAGCTAAGAGTGCGTTGCAAGAAACCTTACATTTGCCAACATTATTTCTTGTGCACTTTACCCCTTTAAAACACCCAATTAATATACTTTTACTTTTTTACTTAGATATTTTAACTAATATTTTAAGTCTGTAACTTAACCAGACAGCCCCACCTTAGTACAAGATTTTTTTCCACAGATTTGCTTGTCTGTTACTTTAATATTTCTTGGGTCATAATAATTTGCTCCAAATTTAGAGAGTTTTTTTTTTAAGTAAAACCATTCAATTGGCGTTCATTTCTTTTTATTTCTTTTGCCAAAAATTGCACATATGAACGTCCATTCATAAAGCTGTTGAGAAAAAAAAATACAATAATAATACAATTGTTTGAAAAACTAAATGCATTCAAAAATGATTGTTATTGATATATTTTGTTAAGGTTTAAGTGCAGTCATATTTGCTGGTAAAACCGTAAACATATTTATGACTTTTAACATGTAGTTGGTGATAATATCATCAGTTAAATAACATACCACATTTACACTAATGTTCGTATATAATTATATGTAACCGATGTAAGTATATATTTACGAATATATAAACATAACAATTACAATACATAGACAAACGGATTTATATGATTTCTTAGCAATTTGAAACACTTTACACTAACCCACAATAAATTGAGGCAATGAAAAAAACAAACAACAGGTTGTTCCAAAAATCCAAAAATACAACAAAAATTAAAAAATATATTTTTAACACACATAAAAATTGTTAACGAAAAGAAAAGATATGCTTGAAGATAAAGATATGTTTGTTAGTGGCTAATTTTGTTTAGTGTTATGGGGCGTATGTAACACTGATTAGTTTCTTACTAACTTTACTAACAACTGCTAACTTTAGTTTAGCCTTTATGATATACTGAGGATATATTAAATAGGGGAACAGTACTTAAGTTTAAATTTAAAAATTTTGCGGCCTGGGCACAAAGTGTCAAAAGAACATTTTTTGATATGAGTTGTTCAGATGGCACTGAATACCGATTCTTGGTGAATTTGTTTTTAAAGAAATTTAACATAGTAAAGTTGATGAAAAAAGAAACTATAAATTTATGAAGTGGCAAGTATCAAGGGTACTTAAAGAGTTTAATTTATACTTAGTTTTTCGAAACTTTATGTTTGTGTTAAGTCTTCTTAAACCACTTTTTAGAGATCTTTTACTTTCTATCTAACGTAGAGTGTAATTTAATAATGTACCTGTGTCTACATATTTAATACTCGTATGTGCTCCAATGCAATTAGATGGTGTAAAGTAAAAAATATCCAAAAATAAAATGTTTGTTCATACATTCATAAAAATAAAAATGTTCATATAAAATCTCGCCGAAGTTTAGAAAAAAAAATTATTTTAAAAATACCAAATCAGTTATTCACATAAGTTAAAAATTATGTGAATATCTGAAACGAAATCGGAAAAAGAAAACATGGTGACATATATCAGATAATTACAAAAAGTCAGTATATGTTGATTAACCAACATTTTCCAGAGCTACTTTAACCTTAGTTGGCTTAGCATCAGGTCGATTATATGTCCTTCCTGCAACTCTCCAAACAGGTTGCAATAACCTTATTATTGGACAGAATAAATTCGATTGATCTTCAGAAAGTTTTTATTGATACTTTCTGCGGTGACTTTTACAGAACCTTTGCTTCCTTAGTCGAATTTTAAATAAATTTTCATTGGAGTCATAGTCGTATCGCGCCCCGTCACCAAATGTGTATTCAATAGACTTTTTAACTAAAACCGTAAACGCTGCATTAAAATACCATTAACAATCTTAATGTGGGCTCATAGCTTATTGAGCTGGTAGTTCTAACAAAACTGGCGTGCTTCCTCTATACAGTCGTTAAGGGTTTTACGTGACACCTGCCGTGCGGGCAATAATTCACTGTGCTCTCAACACTTGGTGGAAACAATGCGCTTACCAGCGCCCCCAGAATGGCTCACCCTGCCACCCAGGTACCAATTCTCTGCCATGACTCTGTGGTAGCCACAACAGATCCCTTGGTGAGGAGTTGGGCTATCTAAACCCGAATTGTGTCTCTAGTTTTGATCTCGCTTCTTCATAATCAAAACAAATCCGCGACCACAAGACACCTCTCTACACTCTTGTGAAACAGCATCCAAACTTAAGCAAGAAAGATTATGATTATCATGTCGCACCCAAAGAATGCGACACCCAGCTCTCTCTGAAGGATCTCTTTTCATTTAGACAATCAATTTCTCCACTTTCATCAATGCTTCATAATCTTCTCACCGCAAATCAGGACCGAGTCACGCACATGCTTTAAAATGCCAATGCCGGCTTTTTCATAAACTACTTTGACGGGATCTTATTTTAGATCCTAGGGTCCTCAGCCGTAGCCAGTTTCCCTATTCACCTACTTCCAAGCACACTTACACTTTTTCAGCTATTAGCCTACTTCAACAGTTCCTCATGTGCCTGTGTAGACCCGCCAAAACTAGGGACTCTATCTTGAGAGCCTTAAGTTCATATAAGAACGCTTCCGCCATCACTTTGGGGCCCGTACAGGACGGACCCCAGCATACCAACTTTCGATCTCAGTTGCCCCTCTTAGAAATAACCACAGCCACCACATGAACTGTCGAAGAACACCTAACCATTAATCAGCTCCTCAAGCAAAACCAGTAAGTTTATAACCACTTTTAGCCATGTCTGTTAGCCTTTCAGTAACTGAAAGTTAGGATGACTCCAACAGGTTGATTTGAATGTTTTTTAAACTCAAAGAAGCAATTGTATTGAAGTGCGTGTTTGAAAATTTGTTGATTGGTAAAAAAGCTATTGATCCGTAGTTTTCACTTAAAAAAAATGGAGATACACTGGAAAGTTTAATTTTGTTTAGATTAAGTTTAAGCTTTTTATCGCACTTTTTTGCAAGTGCTGGAGACAGACATTTCCTACAACCTGTCAATTTTTTGTTGCCCCTTAACACAAAAGAAGTTGGTGGTATGAAATGCTACTTGAAAGATTTAAAATTATTAGCTTGGCGCTACCATTTCCTGATAGCTTAGCAATATTGCTTTTACTCAACGCAACCTGATTTTATGTGAACAATGTTTTACTATTTTATTTATTGCAAAATTTGCCCAAAATCTAAAATCAAAGCATAAATTTTGGCAAAATGTAAAAAAAAAAATTTAGTAAATGCACCTTGTAAATCTACAACTAACTATTTGCTCTACAATTCATACGAGTTTAGTATTTTGGGTTTGGCCTGTTTACTTGCAGACGACCACATGTTGGGACCATGTCCAACTGCTGACCAATTTCAAAATCATTTATGGATTTTGTTAAAAAGTTATATATATGCAAAAATAGTGCCAACAACAAATTAAGTCTGTAAGTGCTTGCTGTATATGAACGTTTTCCACATGTATCTGTAATAATTTATTTTTTTTATTATTTTGTTGAAAAATCGAATCACAAAATTTAAATCTGGACCTAAACTAAACAAAAGTCTAATATATTTTAATTTATATAAATTTCAAATAAAACTAACTCCTTTTTGTACTATTTCATAAAAAAAAATAAATAATCAATAGATTTTTCAGTTAATTAATTACGATTTATTGACTGCATGTTGTTGATTAGTTTACGACATAAACGTAAAACGTCATTTATAGTTTTGCATTTTTTCCACTCTCGCTTTGTACTGATTTGTGTTTTCAATATATTTATTTGTTATTTTTTTTGTAATTGTCGCGTTTTTTTCTTAAAGTTTTTGTGCCAACTCATGCTAAGCAATTATTTAAATTTTTGTTTTTCATTTCATTGTGGCATATTGATTGTTTCAACATTGATTTCATTCGCCACAGTTGTTGATTTGTTTCTTGTTATTGTGTGCCAGTGACATGTGTAGAATTGTTTTTTTTTCTAAGTTTTAGTAGGAATTAAAACATATTTATGGTTTATGTTGTTAGTTTGGATAATAACTTAAAAAAGTATAAGAGATTTTTAAAAAGTGATAATTTATTTTTAGTTTATATTTTAAAATGCAGGTGGTTTATTGTTAGGTGGGCTTAAGGTTTGCATAAATTAATAAGTAAATATAAGCGAATTTTTAAAAGTTAACAAATATGTTATTACCTTTTTAGTCAAACAAAAGGTTTTTTCCACTTGAGTCACAAATGAAGGTGGAATGATTCTTTATCTTTTAATAAAAATTTTAATGCAATTATCCTGGCAGTTATTGTTGATAAGCCTAGAGTTTCCCTGATTATTCAATGTCTCGTTTAATTTTACATTTTATTTCCAACTGACATACACGCAATTCACAATGAACCTAGGCGTCCATTATACACGTTATATACATGCAACTAATCGAAGTAGAAAATACCTGCAAACATTTTTAATATTGCAATTGAGGAAACTATGTTTTAAACGAATTAAGGATCTACGAGAAAAGGACAATTTTTAAACATTTCTAACCTTAACTTTAGGTTGCCTTCCTACCGTCATAAATAAAACGAACATTAGTTTGAAAATAAAGCAAAGAGCTAAACTTCCTTATATATGCTATATTGGGCGAAGGAAAAAATTTGAGAACAGGGCCCTTTCTCAGCAGACAAGGCTCACACTAAACAAGGAAGTAGTTCCATCCATACTTCCATACGGCGCAGAGGCATAGGCACTTGTCTATATATAGACTTATCTGCGTAGGCGGAAAATGTCAGTATCGTACGAACCAAGCTTCGAATTAGATATATCCGGTGTCGATGTAATCAAGCACGTAAGATTTCAAGGACCTTGCTCAAGCGAAAAAGGCGTTTGAATATAATTACGAGGGAAAACCAAAACTCCTTGGGAAAGACTAAATTCAGAAAAATTTTTAAAACTTAGCCCGAGAAAATGGAGAAGAATTGCAAGGACCAAGCACTTGGACACCCAAAACATGTTTTACTCCAGTAAACAAGGCGTTTAAATATGATTCCGAGGGTTGACACGAAAGGACACAACTAGAACTCCGTTTAAAAGCTCAAGTCCAGGAAAATCTTTTCAAACTCAACGTAAGAAATTGCTGAAGAGGTGCAAGAGACCGAAAGTGCTTAGAAATCTATTTTAGGTTCAGACAATTACCCAAATGTATTGCTAATGATCGAAAACTAAGTAAGTAATTAAGATATATTTTTTTTGGGGCTTTCAGTGTCATTAACTTATCTTGTTTCCAAAGACAAAAATTCAAAATAAAAATTTCGCCGTGTTTGTCCAAGTTATATTTTTAATATAAAGGGACTTTGGCGTTGGAAACCAGTCTCATAGTGGTATGTTTTTCAAAATAACTGTAAAACTGAGCTTTTTATGACCTTTCAGAATCAGGGTATTGGTTTCTAAGACTTAAATCGAAACTCCTCCCTGTTCCTTACCCTCTACTGGTTGATCCTAGGCAAACATTAAGATTTGCTTAACTAAAATGTCATTTAAATTAAACCAACATCTCAGTTGTTATATTATATGAACAACTAAATGCTCAACTTTTTTTCTGCGCAAGCGTAAATTTAAATATTTTGAAAACTATATCTAAAAGACGTTTTCAGAAAAAAACACTCTTTAAAACATTAAATAAAATACAAATAAATTTATCAGTCTGATATCAATAACACATCATTATTAGTCAAATAAATAAAGGAAATAACCAGCAAACATTGGAATAAAAGGAAATACAAAACAACACAAGAACATGAATACACATGCACATACATATAAATCGTTAAATTTTATATTTAGTACGATTTTTTTAAAAATTTTCCTATAACTTTTTAAAAGCCTTATTGTTACAACGTGTTTAGTTGTTTATTTTTGGATTTTATTTTTTTTTTTTTGGTAACTTAAACATGAATATTACTAAATTGCTAGTGTACGTGCAAATATTGTTCGAAACATTATTATGACCATATTTCGTTTAGTGTACATGTTGCCAAAATAATAAAAGAAACGGAGCATGGCTTGTTGTATGCAGACAGCAATATGTTGTGATCAATATTTAGTTAAATGATTTATCTCAACTATTAATAAATCAATTTTAAAATGTTTTTTAGCGATAAAAATTAATCAATATATTGGTGGCACTTCAATAAAATATACAAGAGTTATGAGTGTTTTTAGTAAATGTAAATATAATACAACATGATATGAATGCATAGTTATTTCAAAAAGCACATAATTTTACTAAATACCGGAAAAACAGTTTCATTAAATTTCTGAAAAAATTTATTTAAAAAAAATGCCTACTATTTTCAATTTAAAAATTATTGCTATTGAGCAAAACAATTTTTTGATTTTTCGTTAAAATTTTGAGTTCGATCCCTACTTAGGTTTTTTTATATCAAATCTATTAGAAATTTCTTTAAAAAAAATCAAACAGAAACAACTTGCTGTTTTTGAACATATTTTTTCATTTAAAAAATAAAGTGCTTCGGTATCCTAAATTAAAACGTACTTGTTCTTCAGTTCGAAAAGTGCCAGTTCAAATCCCTGCTACGGCAAGTTCAGAGAAAAAAATTGTTGATATGCGTTCCATTAGTTCTTACACCAAACCGTCAGAAGAATTTAACCAAATTCTTGAAAAACCTCAATAAACTTATTGAGAATTATTATAAACAAACAAAAACATTCAAGAGTTTTTTCAAAATCTCAACAAACCATCTTTCGTAATTCAATTTTTTCGAATACAAATCAATTCTTTTAAAACATAAATGTGGCTAAAAGTAAGAAATTCGTTTAAGATAAATCGTACATGGCTTAAGAAAATCCAAATACGGTTTTTGAAAATCCGTAATCCCCGTAATTTTTATACGACTACAGCTTGAATTAATAAGAGATTGTTTGGTTTACTTTTATTGTGAAGACAATGGGTAAGAAATGGTAGGTTAGTCCAAAAATCGATTGGGCGGCATTTCCTAATTAGCAGCTTTATACGGGATTAAAGGCAACTTTGCTTTTGCAAATTCTTACTCTTGTGCTAGAGGAAGAATCTCAATAGCGTCTTACCCAAGTTTTGCCATTCCAGGTCTGTTTTTTAATTCATAAAATTATGATGAAGCAGTCTTACCAGGGTTTTTGATGGAAATCAATTCCAAAACCCCCAGACTGGTAGATTCGTGCATTTACCACTGATCGATCGACCAGGGTACCGAGATCTTCTACATCTTCAAATAAACCTAGCAGCAAGCAAATACGAGTTTATATTCCATAAATTATTGAATTAGTGCAGTACGTGTAAACATTTTTTTCTTTTGTGTACATTGCTTACTGCAGTGAATACCACAAAGTACTGTTGTAAGGCAATGAGTAAAAACAAATAACACGGCAAAACATATGTATATTTAAATAAAACAATAAATTTCTGCAGCTAAAAAATCATCGAAAGTCTCTGATTTCATTGCACATTCATAGCGTCAAAGTAAGCGCTTAAGACGACATCGTGAACAAATATCGCTTGTAGGCATTGGCACCTTCATATTCCCTTACAAGAATGCTTTCAGCAAGGCAGTAGTTTTTGTTGGAAGCCACTAAGCATAATTGGTTGGATTTTTTCCATATTGACCAGCATTATTTGGTTCTAATTTATTTATATTTAAGCAGACGCTAGCGGCTACTAAGTTAACTAATTATAGCTTTCCTTGAAAGTTGGTGAAATTTTGCGAAGGTAGGCAGATTCCAATTTTGTAGTCCAGGTATTGAAGACGGCTTGGGAGATTCGAGTTTTCATGCAGCCCAGGGCATTTTGCATTTGAGTAGGAATTTTAATGAGATGTATTTTTTAATGCCACTTTAGAAAAATTTAGTGAAAAAATTAAAAAACGGAAGCTTATATAAATGGGATTTACTAGAATTTTTTATGCCAGCTAACACAACCTCAAAGACCTTTTTTTTTTTAAATAACATTTATTTTACGAAGATTAACACTACTGACAGAGATATGCAAGTGCAGCTTAGTTCTTTCATCAAATCCAAAGAAGATTAATTGACATGTCTAATTGTTTAAATAGAATGGAATAATATTTTCTTAAGTTTTTTTTAATTAAGTGAAAAATGTTAAATCAAATGATTATCAATTTCTTTTTTAAACCAATATACAAAGCTTCTTTAAAGGTTTCCTGGAACATGTTCTATTTTTGCGCTTCAAATATCATCAGTTAGAAGAGAACATTCTACATAGTTTGCAAAACAAATATCCGCTTTAACTCATAAATCAATAATTCAATTAAGTTTTCTACTAAACCAATAAGTTTTTTTCTACAATTTTTTTTTATTTTATTTAAATAAAAACAATTTATACACCTACACATTTTTTGACGATGCAAAAATAGATTAAAATCAACATCAGACGTATATTTTTGTGTTTGTTAAACAAACATAACTCTTCTTATTTTAAGTCAAATTAAATAAATAAGAAAAAAACTCAATCACTCAAACGAATTTTCTTTCTTCATATGACGGTTTCAACTATGAAAACAGTATATTATGTGCATCGAAAGGCGGGTAACAAGTTGAAAATCAAGGAACTAAATGCAGAGGACGTATAAGACATCAGCTGAAAATTTCTGAGAAATAGAGAAATTGTTAAGAAAATTTGTATAAAAATATGTTACAATTTCTGTATTTTTTTTTCTGTTTTTTAGGGTAATATTTTAAGAATGCTCTTCTCTCCTTTTTGTTTAACAATTTAAGTTGGCAAAACTTCTTTGGACGTAGACAACAAATCCACAAATAGCATACTTTTCTAATATTATTACCATATATATTTGTTATACCTTCCAGCGAATCAAAAAATAACAAGCCAGCGGACTAATTCCGTATGTGCTTTCAAACAGGAAGAAAAGTTTAAAAAAAAAATCGTTGGTAAGTGTAATAAATTTTCTTTAATTTCTCATAAATTTTACTTTGCATAAAGTTTGAATATTGTGTTGTTAACGCCAAGAACAATACAAAATAGTAACAACAATGGCTACAAAAACAAACAGCAATATTGGCTACAGCAGCCACAACTATAGATGATATTGCTTTTGTTTCTTGTTGTTGTTAACAACCATAACACCCGCAATAATTTGCATATGTTGTGTGCCTTTTGTTATCCTGTAAAGCAATAATGGACTTTGTATTTATGTCTAAATTGCATAAAAATTTTTAAATTCACAAACACAAACTTACAGATACATTCATATACAATCAAAATTGCAAGTGGTTGTGGGTTGTTTTCTAATAGAAAAAAAAACAGAAAAAGATGCCGGTGAAAATTAAACAAAATATTGCTTAAAACCTAGAGTTTGCGGCACATAAAGTTGATAGACCGAAAAATAAAACTTTGAAGCGTTAAGAAAACACACCAATTTCTATTCCATATGCTTAACTGGACTTTAGTTGTTTTTTTTCCTGCAAAATATCTTCAAAGCGTTTTATATTTGAATTGGCGACATTAGGTACAAATGTGTAGGCAAGGAAATATTATCATCGAAAATATTTATATTTTAGAAATTAAAAAAAATATTTTGCTTTAAGACGAACTTTATATGCCTTATCAAGGGTCAATTTCAAATGTAGACTCACAGACATAACATTCCTTTCAGAGACCAAAAAATTCAGCACATCAAAACATGGACAAAGAACGATCAAATCTGCGCCCTGCGAATAAAAAAAGAGGAGGAAGACCTTTTATATCTAAGGAAAGGTAAGATGTCCTGGGAAGTAAGAATAGTTGTTTTGTGGCTAATGGGGCGCAAACCCCAGTATGCAAATTACAATACGATAGTGATGAATGAAGTCAAGCGAGATATGGGCGCTGCAAGAGTTACTACTGCCAGATAGATTATGGGGACGCAACCATTAGAGCTGAGCCTCTGCAGTTATGGTCGGTCAATGAGTTTAAAATTTTTGCAAATCCGCCTTTAAGATTCATTTAATGTAATATGGCCTCTGGACTAAGGTAACATCTTTTCATTACATTCATTTCAAAAAAGGTGCTATACTTGTAAGGACCTATGATCTCACACTAGTGTCATTGAAAGGTGCCAGCTATGACACATACTATTAGTATCTTCATACGTGTCTTACAATTTGGATGATCACTGTTCGGACAAACATGTAAAAGCATACATAGTCTGACAGTGGATGTAGACGGAAATCAACATTACTTTACCAATAAAAGAGGTAGTGTACCTAATACCTTTACAATGCCAATGGATGTTATTAGAATGTTCGTCATCGTTATTCTTGTAAGAATAAAATTATTTTGGATGATTGGAGGGTGATATCTCAACTCACTTTTTATATCACAAGCTTATCTCATTTAAAGTTAAGTGAAACATCCAGTTGTAGGTAGAAAGACGGGAAGTTTGTTAACTGTTCAAGTTATACAACTGATCACCTTGAGTGCTGACGCAGAACAGAGAAGGATCTTTGAGTGGCTTACTGGACGTACATTTTTAATGCAGCTTTCTCCGACTGATGATTAAGATATTTTCTTCCAAAAAAGAGACAAATTATTAGTCGACTTACCCCAATCATGTATATTATTTGACTTGCTCAAATTTTTCCGACAATACCTTAACAAAGCAAAAGCGAATTGTCACAAATTTGGTGTGGAGGCCAAGACTATCTGCTGGTATCCTGGTTGGCATCAAGATCAATGTTCCTACCAAAGCTTTCTTAAATTTAAAACATATTCCCAAAAGGCTATAGAACCATTTGCCTCTCCTTATTTATTTTAAGATTTTTTAAATTATTCCTGTTTATTATATTAAGGACTTTATTACTCCCAGTTGAATTTGTGGCAACCAGCACACCTACATTAAGGAGAAATGTTTAGGGCGGTACTTCACTTAGTTTTACCGCAGATTGGGAAAGCTCTAAATATGGTTTACATGCAATAAAAGCTTTTTTTGTCTTGGAGGCTCTTAAATAACCATAAGGGCAATACAGTTTGTATCGTACAATTCAAAGTGACCAAGGGGGTACTTATATATTTGATATCAGGAGTGTTTTAGTTATGAAATGACGGAGTGCATAGACGGAGACAGGGACTGTTACAACTTTTCGTTGTTAACGATTTTCTCACGGGATTTAGAGAGGAAATGGCTGCAATAATCGAGAAGTGGTCGTTGGAGAAGTGGTCGTTGTCGTTGCGTTAGTTTTGTGTACTACTATCTTTGTGATCGAAATTACACTTCCTTGAATAAGCCAGCGGGCAAGAAAATCAGGGTTATGTGGGAGCTTGGAAAAATGTGCTTCATTCGCTTGATTAGGAGGACTAATATTATTCCATAGATACACCGAGATTGAATAGTACCAGTCTAAACCCTAAAGGACACACAAAGTATGCAGCTTGCTTTTGTGGAGAAACAATATGAAGAAAGAAGTAGGGAAGATAATTGAAGCGCTGTATTTATGTCAGAAAATACTAAGCAGGACATAAGATCTTACGCCAGATCTTACTCATTGGAACTACGTTGTAGTTTTATTCAAAGAATTTAGTGTTTGTTTTATGGCGACTACAGTGACTTTCAAGGATCTTAGCAGCCAAGTGGCAGGATATCCTTTTATTATTTCCATGTGGATCACCAAATTTGGGTATTTTCAAGATTTTTTAATTTTACAATGCTCTGCAAGTCAATTCTACTGATCTTTTTAAATTAGCTTTCAGTGCTCTAAAAAAAAATATTGATATATGTATACATATATATGATATTATATCGAAATGTAATACTACAGCACGAGGTATAGAGTAACAAAGGCTTTAAAAAACAAGACTTAATCATATTCGTCTTAATTATAAAACGAAGGATTTAAGTAATTTTGAGAATGTAGCAAACTTTTTACAATACTCAAAATGACAACTAACTAAAAAGCATACCTTTAACAACGTGTGAGTAAACTAGATTTTAGTTAGATTTTATTTGTTTTTTTAACTTTTAATCACTTTAAACGCATTTGGCGTTATTGTTATTTTCTTAAACAAAGCCTTCCATTATTTTCCCCACAACTTGCCTTTTTTACACACACTCACTTACATGCGCGTAATCATGCGCACTAACATAGTGTAAACCACCCTGCAGATAACGTGACTCTTTCTTATATGTGTGTATAGACTAGTCAATAAAGGAGTAAATCTACTGTTCTTATGATGTCCTTGTGACGAACACCTCTTGTTGTTGTTGGACAATGACATGATCGATGACTGCATTACATACGATCACGTTGGAAGTTTTCCATTTCAGCTAAAGTGGAGCATGTGATCCAACACTTTTTGCAGGGCACATCCACACACATACATATTTAAGGATTACTAGATTGATGTCATATGATCCCTGTTATGTTAGTGCCTTGATCATTCATTACCTATTTTGATGTTGCATGTGTTGGTTTGATAGACAAAACAAAACTGTAGTTTATGGTTGACAGCAGCAAATCATGTTTATGTCGCCGCTGTTATGTTTTGTTTTTCTATTAAAGTCAGTTTTTTTATTGTGTCATTGTTTTGTTGGCTCTTTCTGTTTAATATAGATTGTCTAGACCAGTGGTAGGCACTCTAATACGCCGCGCAAATTTCCTCTTTTATCTTTACATGTACACGATTACACGTTTACAAAGCATTAGAAAGTTTGATCAGTTTAAGACGAGCAGAAGATAATCGCTTGTTTGTTGAACTACACTAACAAAACACGGAAATAATTTTATCTAAACATTATCTCAAACTTCACATATACAAAAACAAACGTAATAGTTTTAGTTGCCTACCACTGCTCTAGAGTAAAATTGTGAAGAACTAAAAAACTTCACAGCTTAATTTTCTTTTTGGTAGTAAAGCGCCCTTTTTTGGTCTATTGTGGTTATAAAAAAAGTGGCTAACAGATAAGTGTATCAGATTTTTTTTATATAAAGTTAAAATATATGCTGTGTTAAATGCTATCCTTTTTATTGTCCTAAAAACGACTTAGTTTAACTTACTTTCTTAGATTTTTTTGCTTTAATTTGCATACGCAAATACTTATGTGAATGGAACACTAAGTGTCATAAATTTTAATATAAACAAAACAAACATATTTATACATATTTATGTACATACGTTTGTATGTATGTATGTACGCAAATGTGATTAAATTATAACATTTTGATTTTTCTTTATATTCCAAAGGGAATACATTTTCTTAAAAGTTTGTATGTTTATTTATCGTTATAGATTTAAATCAATAAGGGAAACCAATAGGACAAATAATGAATTTAATAAAAAAGCGTGGGTAAAGTTTATTTATTTTTTAAAATTTATTATTAACTTAAGATATTATCATAACGTTTTAATCATGTTGAAATAATCAGGAAACGTAGTATGTTTTTAGTTAAATTTAATTAATGATTTCATCACAATAGAGCTCATAAACTGTTATTGTGCAAAAGCGAAAACTTTTGATATTAGAGTTGTGTGTTTATGTTATATGTTGATTATAACTCGGAATTCAGTGAGAAGTGTGAAATTTGAAATAGAAATTTTTGTAGCAAAACTAAACCTTAATCTTAAGCTTACTAATGGTTTCTCGATATTGAGTCGTCAGTGAATAGAAAGGATGTGACTGAAAACTCCCAATTGTATAAAATTTTCAATATATTCTTTTTTTGCTGTGATGAGAATTATTAATTTTTTGATTAGTTATTGTCACCTTGTTACAAAAAAAAAATCAAAATTTCTTAAGGGGCTACTCCATTGATTTTATCATAGGTCTGCAAATAACTTCCGATTTTACCAGAAAAACCACCAGAAAAATAACAATAAATCAATTTTAAGCTGAGTTAAAATTGCTTTAAGATTTTAATCTTAAATTTTAAAAATTTTATTTTTTTGGAGTTATTAAAAATAAAAATTGGGAAAAACTTTACATTTTTATAACACAATTGTAAAACAAAAAATATTTCAATTCTAACAGACTTTCTTACATTAATATCAAGAATAAATGTTGGTTTACTCGACAATAAAGTGAAGATGCCTGATCTTAACAAAAATTGAGTTTCATTTTATATAAAAAAATTTGCATCATTTCAAATTCAGGTCCTACTTCACATTTTTCACTAATATGGGCTACAGTTGCCATCGTTTTTACAAGTTAAAAAAAATTAACTCGCTTACAATGTTAAGATGCATTCACACGTAAGTTCACAAATTTTATTAAAATTGGTAAATATCGACACATTTTGCGTTAGAATAACCTAAAACTTTATAAATCGAAAAATAATATTTTTTTATACGTATTTAGGATTAAAAAAATAGGCAGCAAAATTCAGCTATATTTCTAAAAGGTAAATTCCCTATTTATGCATTGTTTTTTTTACCATATAAAGCTTTTGTTATTTGAAACTAATAATGTAATAATAATGATAAATGGACCTATTGTCTTCTATTATATGAAGAAGGGTTGTATGTATGTATGTATCTTTGTATTTTATAGCTGGCCACACTAGTTGTTTGATTTTTTTTGAAATTTTTACAGGGAGTTACCCCAAGTCAGGAAGGAACAATAGGCTACCTGTTTTTTTTTTTTGGAAATTATTGCTGTTACGCCCGCACATTGTCCATTTTTGTGGGAAGGTCAGCTTATGAATTGCCTAGCAAAATTAACTATAGCCATGCTGCGTAGAGCTAAATACATGAAATTTATAACACGTATTAAGCTTTCCGTGTTTGTTTTAATATAGAAAAATTTTTAAAAATTCGGCCCGTAAAGGGATAAAAAGGGAAAAATCTGTAACATATAATCTTCTGAAGTATTTAAGATAGAAACAGAACTTAAAAAGTTTTGCATTTTCTTTAAGAAATAAACAGACGGCAGTTTGATGTTTTTTTAATTTTAGAACAAAAGGGGAAAATGGGTTAAAATTCTTTTTTGGTACTTTTTGGTACATTTTGTTACTTTAAACCCAATAACGGTAGCAACATTATTCAAATTGCGTTCGATAGGTTTAAAAAAAATATGATTACGTTTTTCGTTCTTTTTTTTTAAATTTGGACCCAAAGGGAGAAAAAGGGTTAAAAATATATTTAAAATTTTTTTAGGCGTTATTTGTAACTTTTAAGCCAATTAAGATAGGAACTTAACTCAAATTCCGTGCGACAGGCCTAAAAAATATAAGTATATTTTTAGGTCCTTTTTTAATTATTGGACCCTAAGAGGAAAAAGGATTAAAATTATGTTTTAGGACTTTCTGTTACTTTGAAACCATTGAAGATAGAAGCATTATTTAAATTGCATTCATCGGGTTACCAAAATATGTTAACATGTTTTAAGTACTTTTTTCAAGTTTTGGCGATAAGGGGTACGTACTAAAGGGCTAGGATTATATTTTGGTACTTTTTAGAAGTTTGTAAAAGAATTTCCTGAATATCTCCAAAAATATAAACCTAGTAAATTCCCAATTTTTATATGTTAATTAAATAGTAGGTCTGACTTATAATTTGTTGCAACTTATGTGGGGCAACCAGTAAATTAAAAAATATATAAATGCTTTTGTTTACATATTTTGGTAATTTTACTATGATTGGTGAAGCGAAGTACACCGGGGCTTAGCTAGTATAATATATACATTTTTTCTGTTTTTAATTTTTTATTATTTTAAAAAAAAAAAAATTATTTGTGTAAAAAATATAGAATGTTATCAATTGCTTCGATTTTAATAATCTAAAAATGGCTGGGTTTTAAACAAAAATTTTTTAACTAAGTGGCAAGTATGGTGGAAAAACTACAGGTTAAGACACTTATTTTTTTTTTTTAATTAAGTGACTATCTTATAATAAATAAAACCGACACTTACCCATCGCTTTCCTCAGAAAAGGTTTATATTATTGTAAATACGTAATATTTTGTAACAAAAACAGAGAGTTTTGTCACTTTCTATTTTTAATTAATTTCCAAAAAATAAAAGTTTACCAATTTGTGCTGAAATTTTCAAATTAATGCAAAATCGTTGACAACAAAAAAAAATTATGTACAATTGAATTTAAGACAATTTTGTTGTTAATTTTTTGATTGTTTCGTTGATAATATAAGATAATTTATTTCCAAACAATGATACAACCAATGGAGCAGCCTCTTTTAAAACGAAAATCTTATATATTAGAAAATATTATATAAAAAAGTAATCAAATGTCATGGCAAAAGTTGAAATTTGTTGCATAGTGTTTCCAATGGCACCTAGATATCTAGACGCTCATTTCACCACTCTTATATAGAAAATAAAGAGCAGTAGATATTTATAAAAGGCAAAGCCATAACTGAAAATATATGGATCAGCTCACTTACTTATCAGCGTCTAATATAAATAATTCTATTTACAGATAACAAATATTGAAAAAGAGTTATTGCTATTTCAATATGAAATCCCACACTTAGGGGGGACTTTTACAGGTATCAAAAGGGTAGCACACGAATATGTTTTTTGATTAATTTTTTTTTATTAGACATAATTTGAATTTTCATAATAAATATTGCAAAAGAACAATGGTAAATAATAATTTTAAATAATTTTTAAAAATTTAATTCAACTTTTTCTTTGCACTTCAAGCCATTGCTTTTCTGCACGATTTTCGCTCAATTCCCGTTGCCAATAAAATATAAAATTTTAAACAACTTATCATGAAACAAGTAATTTAAGTTTATTAAAGCAATTATAAACACCTCATAACACTTTCTCATTCCCATGACGAAAATCAATCAAAAAATATCCATTAACACCCTTCTCGTTCACTGGCACAACAATCCAATACTCATTCTTTCCATTTGGCTGCAAAACAATGAGGAAGTAAAAATCGCCAGGAAAAAAAACTGAAACACTTAAGCAATTCAAGGCAATAGTAACTAAACAAATGAAACAAACCACACCAGTTATGGAAATACTATTGTAATCAACTGCAGAAGAGCCGTAACGAAACAATAATGAAAATAACAAAAGAAAAATTCAATTCAAGTAAATTTATTAACATTTTCCAAAATAGCCAACACACATTGACAACAATAACAAACCCGAAACTTTATTTAAACAAAAGAAATTCAGTTTCTTTTTGTAATAAAATAAGGGTGATTTCAAATGCCATTGAACAGGATAATCAAAAGGATAAGCTAAAACAAAAGTTAGGGGAGTGTAATTAAATAAGCGCAGCATATTGTTATTCTATTGTTACTAACTCGTGCTAAAGCGATGATGATAAAGCACTTGCAGCAGCAAATTGCTTGTGAATTTAATTTTACTTGGCGATTATCAATACATTGTAGCAGAAATGTTGCCATGACGAGTGAATGATGGGTTCGTGTGTATTCTTTATTTCGGGAAGAGCAGGAGTACCAGCAGCAAAAAAGCGCTGTATTGTCAGGTTGTAAGTATTAAAGTGCGTGCGTTTCTTTTGTTTATTTTGTCTGGTAAAAGGGACGCACCTTAGTGTGTACGTTTGTATGTCTTCTTGCGTATTGATGATTTAATGGTTTTGTTTTTTCAAGTGGAGACATCAGCAACACTTTGCAACGTGGGAACTTTTATTTTTAGGGTGACTGTTTTGGTGGTGGGTTAATTTTAACTTACTTATCAGTTTTCTAGTTGGTGGTTAAAATGTTAAACCTTCAAGTGTTTGGAAAGTTAAAGCATTTCTTAGAAAAGTTTTGCACAGTATGTCTATGTGAAGAGAAATCATTTAAATTTTTTAAAAGTGAAAACACTACGTTATTAAAAATATGTTTGCAATTTATATAAATGGTTATACCTTAATATAAACTTATGTATTAAGTACTTGTAGTCAGATTAAACTCGATTTAATGAAGATTTGTAGCTCCTTAAAAAGTAGTTGGACATCTATCATTAAGTTAAAAATCGCTTCCTTGATACATAAAAAGCCAGCCAGCCAGCCATCACGTGTTGCTCAAGTGATTTCCCTTTTTCAGTCCTTAGAAACAGATTTGTTTTCCTTTCATATAGCCGGAAGCATAATTTTTTCCAAAATAATCAGCATCACAGGACCTTTAACATATTAACGCATGTTTTAAAGATACTAAGAAGGAAGAGCAGTTAAATCTGCAATCTTCTTTCAAGAAGTGATTAGCATTGAGTCTTAAAAGCTTTCTGAAGACTGTAGTGTTTTTTAAGGCAGAGATTATGATATTCAAATTAGTCGGTGAACTCTATTTATCTTAAAAAACTGCGAAGCCTCAGGTGAACGTGTTTATTGATATTCAGGTGGCAATCATCGCAAACTTAATCAGCTCTTCAGTTGCGTAAGTGTGCAAAGAAACCATACGTAAACTGTGTGTCAGGAGAGTTACTAATTTACCGCATTTAATAGACAGGGGTATGGAAAAGGGTCCGTTTACCATAAGAAACAGCAGGGGGCGTATGTTCTCCAATTTAGTTTTACAATAAGTACAGGTATAAACACTGTTGCTCAGAGATAGAATCACTCCACCTCCACAAATTATGAAGGCATTTTACGACCTGGAGGTGACAAGGTTTATTCTATCCTTGCGAAGAAGCGATTGAAAACCTTTAGTGGTGATGATTACAGATAATTATTTGACAAATATCAAGATGACTTGCCAGCAAGAAGTGCAGGTTTTTGTTTGGTGTACCAGAGGATAGGAAGACTAATAAGCATATTCTGTATCCAGAGTTCATCCGCTCCAAAACAAATTGCTTAGCATCCTTACATCGAACTAGTTTAAGTGTAGTTATCGAGTTATCACTGTTTTTTGCCTGGTAGCACTTGATACCCAGAGCATATTTGTGCGGTCTTCAGAGCCAGCTAGTTCAACCTAGCTTAAATTAATTTTAGGTAACCTAACTTTCAGCATCAATCTGCTAGTTTTTTGAAAAGGCAGTGAAAAATTACAATCATAGTTACCAGTTCGGAATAAATTTCGGAAGGTCTCCTGGCTCCTCTTTAAGCAGCCATGATGCAGTGGACCATTTTTTTGATGCCCTATATCACTTGCTTAAGTCCCCTTTCAAAACCCTTGTCATCAAATTGCTCGGCTAACCAAGGGCTTAAGCCTGACTGGATTTAGCAGGGATAGTGTTACCCTATTAAACCTGTAATAAGAAAATGATTGAGTCTTTGTCCTACCCAGAATAAAATAAGAAATAATAAATTTGAAAATACTATTAAAATTTAAATACGGATTAAATTAACATTTGCATTAGTTAGAAAAGTATGTTAAAAACTTCAATTTGTTAAATTGTAGTTAAATTTTTTGTATAAAATTAAAGTGCATTTATTATTAATTTTTTTTTTTAATTTTTAACATCTAACTTTCAAAAATAAGAAATCTTATTTTATATTGAAACAAAAATATTTTTTGCTAGAAAATCTCCCTTAAATATTTTTGAGTTAATTATTCTCCCTTGCTTCCACTGCGCATTTTTTTGATTAAATCAATTATGTAATATTTCTTACTCTAAAAGATGATTTGAACTTAAAAACCCCTACAACCATTACAGTTTATATAAAACAAACGTAACGCTTAAATTTTAAATCCATTATCCTTGCGTTATCCTGGCCACTTATCTCGATAAGATTTAAAGATGCGTAACTGTTCGTGAGCGCTAACAATAATGGGTGGTACTGGAAAACTCATCATTAAACACAACTATTTATTTGTCTGCTATTGGCCACTTGTCGCTGTTGTTCCTTAAGTCTGCCGGTTCGTGTCTAACCATAACATTATGTGTCCATGCAAAAGATAATATTGATATGAGAAGTGTGGTATGAGATTCAAACTTTGATATTTATGAGAAGCTTAGCATATGCTTTTCAATGCTTATTTTCACATCTAATAGCGTGTGTGCATGTTTGTTTGCATTTAATGGTTTTGTTTATTTATTAAATTTTTTTTTCATTTTTGATTTTGGTTTCAGTTTAAACGTGTTTCTACACTTTTCAGAGCTATTTGGCATCTTTAATTTTAAATTTTCATTATGTGACACGTGCTCATTATGGTGGGGTTTCATCTTAATATGTATGTATTGGTTAAGAGCATTTACATTTCTGCCGCTTGTTTATGGAACCTGTCACTATCACACTTTTAGCCGCACGTTCCTTATATATTTCATTTTTATCTAAGTAAATATCATTGAGATTTTGCGAAAGCTTTTTTACTTTTAATGAAATTAATCATAGTAGTTTTTTTGAACACAATCAATTTTTTTTTTGTATAATATGAGTGTGCTTTTTTAAATCCATTAGATGGTTATCTTAAGTGTTTGTGTTAGTGATGTGCATTTGACGCAAGAAATTAAAAAAATCATTTAATAAAGGGTGTCCCAAAATTACATTAAGTCTCGTTTTGTGCCATGGTTTTAGCCCAGTGAAAGTTATTTTGCAAGTGGTTCGTGATAATATTTGGTAGACTCTGGCACTTTTTTTTACCAAAATATATACTTCAACAAAAATTATGTAAAGCCATAATATTTTTTTAAAGAAGCGCATCTTAAAATGATAGGTAATGGAGATGGTAATTTTAAGTTTACCTGTTACTGAGGACATCGCTTGGTCTATAGACAGAGATGTTATGTGTCAATCTCACCTCCGCCTTTAGTTGTACCAATTGAAACCAAATTACTTCTTAAATTGATTAAAGCAAATCTGTCAATCCATTTATCCTTACGACGTTCCTTTCGTGTGTTCTTATTTTCTAGTAGAATTTGTTAATTTATTTTGATAAAATTTGGCAAAAATCAGTTACTACTCACAAACAAATGATTTTTGGGTTTCCATTTTCTTAGCCCCCTGAAAAATAGCAACAATAACATGTGTTTGTCCCAGTCCTAACAGGACGATGCTCAGTTACGACCTCAGTCGTGGACCTTATACCCAACTTTTCTAATTTCATAAAAAGCCTAGTTCCTGCTTAACCTTTCACTGCCTATACTGCGTTTGCTGCAATCAGTACGCAAATAGTTTTACCGTAAAATCCAAACTCGCCTAGTTTTGTGGCATTCTCCCCATCAGTACTTGAAATTTACCGTATTAGCACCCCATAAGGCACGCTTTTTATAGCACCAGTAAAGCTAAGTGAATCTTGTCTTTTGATCTTAGTAAAAAACTTCCTATAATGGCCACTTATCACCACACAGTCAACCTTATGTTAAAATGGATCTCAAAACTATTATGCCATCAGTATATCAGGGTTTGCTACCCTTACCAACAAAGGCTAGTTCATTCGTTTGACATTTTTGCATACGCTGAAGGTGTTGAGGCTCCTCTTGTCGCTTTTTATGTATTCCACTCTCACAATAGTATGCCATCAAGTAATATCCCAAAATAATTATTCTACCATGTTAACTTCAATATGACCTCATAATATACTGGGCTTTACTACTTAGCTCCATTTTAATAGGGTTCCAACTTAACTCGTTCCCTTAAATTTACACAGAAATTACAAACAATACCAGCGGCAATAGCGTTCTGTCCCTTAAAATAAAAACACCTTCTCTTGACTACGTCGCCTGCATATGCAAATGGATTTCTTTCTTCTTTATCAAACTGCATTAGTTTATCGTTAGGATCAACAAGAAAGCTGAACTTGTGAACCCCGTCTTGCATTCCCTTGTGGGGCCCCTGTATATTTTTTTTAAAGTGCGATGAAGCTATTTTTTACCACTGACTTTTTCCCACAAAATTTCTATGAGTTATTGTTCAGCCAATAGTTTTAAGCAAAACTGTATCTGCAAATCAGAATTTCACCATAAATGACTCAGCACAATTAAAAAAAAAGAAAAATAAATGATATTTGTTAACACATTTAAAGAAACAGACAAGACACACTTGCACATAATCACCAAAACATGCTTTTAGGCCATTTCCGTTTCCTTAAGAAGCAAAAGTTTGCAAAGAAAACCAACTAATTTTTTCAGACTCATGACACGTGTCGGCCAACAGAAATTTATTTAAGTAAACAAGATAACATTAGCAGAAAGTAGAAAAAAAAGGCAAGATATGAGTTACAAGTGAAAAATCACGGTTAAAATGGTATCAAGGGGCAAACCAAAGATGAAATGTGCAAATTTGCTAAGAAAAAATTGCACATCGTACAAGTGGCTGGAGGATTGTGTTGTTTACACAAGGGAGACAAGTTCTTCCGTAAATTTTAGGGCATACAAGAAGGGAGTTATTCGAATATAAATTAATCGAATATCAGTTAATTTTTTTTATGTGGTTGCTTATAAACCAACAAGCCCTTTTAGGGCGGAATTAGCTTGGAATTAAAATATTGAATTATATAAAAGACTTCTGTTTTCAATAATTTTGTTTTTATGTTTAAAACTCTATCTCAAAAGTCGATTAGAAATTCGAGTCAATAAAAATATATAGAGATATTTTATACAAACTTATCTTTAAGCCTTAAAATGTTTTCTCAACTTAGAACAAAAATTTGTAATTTAGGATAATTTTTCGTCGCTTTTTATGAAAATTCATACATTAATAAAAAAAAACCCAGTTCTGGAAAATTGCAGCTGCATAATTTTTTAAGACTTATATAAAAGTATTTGTCCTAATTTTTTCAATTAATAAAAATATTAATAACTTCTCTATAGCTCGAATATCTTCAAGGAAATCAGTACTCATATGCTACATTTAAACCAACCACTAGAAAGAAAACAACTGTTTACATTCGACTACAGTTCCAAAAGTAAAATAAATAAAAACTATAATATTACTTGCAACAATTAACTGCGTATGGCCAAAAAAAAAAAGCATAAGAAAAATAAATAAGAAAAACACAAAACACTTGGCTTTAAAAGATGATGACGCTGACGATAATGCTGATGACAAAGACAAGGAACGTGGCAACAATGGCAACAGCTACAGCCTTAACATTGATTATGATGATGCTGTATGGGTTTGTTTGTTTCTGACAGGCACAGACCCAGACTCAGTAGTCGTTTTTATTTTGTGTTAAGATAGTGCAACAAATTAAATTAAATAAAAAACAAAAAAAAACAGAGAAATGGCTTTTAATGGTTGTGGTGTGGGTTTCATTATTTAATGGTTTCATGATATGGGTGTCAATTACAGTGCAAAAAAGAAAAGAAAAAATGTAAAGAAAGAAAAATTAAGAAAACACATCAACTTCATTTCGGTTTTAAGGTTTAAATAAATCATCAAAACTAATTAAATCCACAACCAAAAGTAACAGGAGGAGTTGAAAAGAATGGTTTTTGTAAAGGAGTACAAAAAGTCGTATTAAATCTTAAACAAAAGCGCACAAGTTTAATTTTGTTATTAGTCTGCCATAAAATAAAATGAACGTGCGTGGGAATTAAGTTAAATTTAAGTCATAAAATATAAAATGTCCTGTATAAATAAGATGCATGAGCGGTAACTTAATGTTTGTATGTATGACTATATGGATGTAAGGCTTAAGCCAAAACAACTAATTAGTGACTTATCATGAGGAACCAAATCAGCGTTTAGTGGTAAAAAAATATATGAATAATTTCAACAAAACATATCGATATATTCTAGGGAAATAAGCTTAAAACAAAATCAACTAAAAATATTTTAGGTGTATGATACCTGAGGTTTTAGTGTTATTTTCTAAAAGTAGTGGCAGGCATATTTTGTCTCAAATTGAGCAATATGACTTTAGGCGAAAAATGTGTTGAACAGAAAGGTTTTACTTCTGAAATTTTGGTTTTTCTAACTAGATCTATAAAATCGAAAATAAAAAATAGTTTTGGTTTTCTCTAATTCCTAATGTGAAATTGGGGAGATTTAGGAGAAGCGGTGATAACATAGGCTACATGTATATACACTACTCAAATGTTAACCTCGTCCATTATTCTTATTAAACTTGTTGCTCTTTGTTTTTCTTACAAGGCTCTGCCAACTGGGGATAGGCGGTATAACCTAGCCTGTCTGGATGGTAAAATTGATACTCCCAATACTTGGCTCAAATGCGGCGGCCAAATCAGCTTCTCATTTTAAAAACAGTCGAGCACTGAAACCATGTTTATGGCTCTATGATCTACACTTGGACGATGGGAATAGATATATATATATATAATGTTAAATTAGGTTAAGTTCACCAAAAATTGTCTTACCCCCGCACTGGGTAACCTACATTATCCCTAGAAAAAAAATACAAAATAATAAATGAAATAAAGCAAAATAATGATAAATGAAATAAAAATTGTTTATTTTAAAAAAATGTTCCTGTGCTTATGATGTACATTGTTGTAAAAGTTGTTATGTTTTTAAACAATTTTAAATTAATGTAATAATATACACAAATTATTACGAAATCCCTTGAAAAAGTCAACAAAACATTGACGAAACGTCGGGAAAAAATGTAATATAATTGTTTTATTTACATTAACAACGTTAGGCCCTATTAGCTCAAATATATAAAAAACTAAACCAAATAAAGTTGTCCTTCTAATCGCTTTAAAAGGTCCTGGTTAAAATCGTGCCCAGCTTTCACGTAAAATAAAAATTTTCCAATTAAGACTGGATAAAATATTAACTTGAATATGGCAAAGTATTTTACATATTTTTGTTTAAATTACTTTTTGCTAAAAGATACCTTTATTTTTAAACTAGTTAAATTGTATTAGTAAGATGTAAAAATTTTAAAAAAACCCCAAAGTAATGAAGAACACACAATAAAGGCAGTTGCTTGCCGAACGGTTGGTTTTTGCCATAAAAATAATAAAAAGGTTGACAGAAATTCAGTGATGCGGTTCAATGTCCAAAACGTCTGCTAACTAACACCTCTTTATTAAGCCACAATTTGTTCAAACATCAAACATATAGTACAACAGTGACCCGGTACCACACTTATTACCCTATTTGTTCAGTTTTTTTTATTTTAGGATTTCCTAAAGGCCTGTCTAATATAGGCCACCTCAACTTGCTCTTAGTCCGGGTCAAACGTTAACCGTGAAGCTTCTTGCCCTTTTACTTTCTTTTTTTCTCGTAATTTTTGCCACCTTTCTTACTCGTACAATGTTCCGATTTATAGTAATTTATCACTCTGTGTAATTGTTACACGCTCCTAAATTTTACTGCCTTTGACATTATTACCCTTAAAGGTACTTTTACATGGTAATACATATATTACGACTTGTCAAAATTTGTTGTAGGATAATACTAAATCTCATTATGTAAAAGCACAATGTATTGAGTTGGAGCAAATACGGATACAAAATTTGACAAGTGTTTGGTAAATGTTTATTTTCTAAACCATTTTGGAAACTTGTGTATTCTCATCACATCAGAGGTGTGAAAGATTGGCAGCACTTGCAGCATCTAATTAAGGTGGCTACACTTAATGAAACAATACACAAACAATCAAAATCAAAGCAGAATTTTTTCATATTGGTTTTGTTAATATTGTATAACCCTAACCATATGGCGTTACCCCAAAAGGAAACTGGCAAGGAACAACCGCTTTTGATTTTACCAACCTCATCCATGTAAACATGAAATATACTTAGAACAGATTTTTATTCTCTTTTTTAAACACGGAGAGAATTTTATAATATTTTGATTATACAAAATCTAAATACTTTGTATTACCATGTTAATCCAACTTAATTGACATTAGAATATCCGTGTAGATACGTACGTCTGTTAAACCTGCATATAAAATGAACCATGTAAAATATTTTGAGGTTTCTCATACTTTTGTTCCAGGAGTTTGTTGTGCTTTCCAAGGTGCACAAAGATCTTGGGTTTTGGCTTCTTAACAAAAACTCTTAGTTCCATCAATTTTCCTAGCTTAGACTTACCCATGTAACACCACGTTGCCTCTGCAACCTTTTTGAACAAAGCTTCTAGATTGCTAACTTTAAAATTTACCTTTGTTGAACATTTCCACTGATCTGTGTAGCCCCAAGTTACTCCAAAATCTGTTTCAGATTAGACCAAAAACCATTATTAATCCATCCTAGCCTATAGGCGCTTTGCCACCTTAAAGGGTAAATGGTTTTCATTATTGATGTTTAAAATCATATTCATTGCTCTTGTAGGAATGGTCCAGGGTTATAGCTACATTGCTTTAAGGCAACTTGTACTTTAGACATTTGTTAGGGCTTTGATGTTGCATTTTTTGTCAACTAATTTTCATATAACCTGACACAAAGCTTTCCTAGGGGAGCCTAGTTTTAAAATTAAAACAGCTTTAGATAGACGATAATATAAATTGCTGACCCTTTAAGGAATGCTTTGAAAGTGATGAGAGTTTTAAGTTTCTAAAATGTTAAGCTTATGTGGAAGCATTCGGGTGATGTAGCTTAAAGAGGTGACGTTTACATCCAAAAACACTACTACCGTTCAAATAGTACACATGATGAAATTGCGGAGCTGCTTTCAAAATCGCATTCTACTCGGCTTTTATCGGTAGAAACCCGTGCTTTTTTAAATAAAAGTTTTTTTCAACATTAACGGAAAATAATAACATTTTCCAATAAAAAGAAATCAATAATGAACTTAAGTCAGAAAAAAAGCAAAAATTTATCCTAAAACTTTTTAGGGTAACTCCAGTCTAGTATTGAAACGTTTTTGATATTTTTCCTTCGTTATTGTATTTTAGGCCCAAATGTATGAAATAAAGTTATGTGTCGTTGATTCAATAAGAATTTAATTATTCAGCCAGAAGATATTGCTCAGCCAAATATTTCCATAATGTTCTTTGCAGTCCGAATATACTCCAATTGACAATTTCCTTAATACTTATTTTAACTTTCAGAACTTTTTAGATTATGAAATAATGGATAAAGTTTACTTTTTGTTTTTAAGCCACTTTGATAGTTTTAATTTCCACAATTTTATTATTTACTTAATAAGATCTCACGAGCTAATGTGCTTATTCCAAACACGATCTAGACCAAATTGTAAAAGAGAAAAAATATCTTAATTTATAGTAAAAGAAATTTAATTTCAAAAATTTATGCAAATTTGTAAATAAAATTAAGTAGAAGAAAGATAACAATGGAACAGGTCAAAAAGTAAATCACGTTGTTAACATACAAAAATCAAAAAAAAAAAACAAAATGAAACCCAAAAATCATATGTGACCATTTAAAGTATGTTAAAATTTAACTGAAGCAAAAACTTAAAATGAAACTTTATAAATTTAAATTAGTAAACCTTTACAGACTTAAGAAGAAATCACCAAATAAAAGGAAGAGTTAAAAAAATTTTAAAAAGCCAAAAATAAAATCCAAAAACGTGCTGAAGAAAGTTAATAAAGTTTTAAATCTCCTTAAGAAGCTACAAGGGAACTATAAGAAAAACAATAAAAATACTTGGCATTTCTTTTAATTTTTCTTAGAACCATCAGCCAGCACCCACACACACACAGATGCACATACAAAGAACCAATTAGTTTTAATTTCAAAAAATTCATAAAAATTTTTGGCATTTTTCTTTACCATTTTTATATTTAGTAAACGTTCTTCCTAACAAACCATAAAAAAATTCAATTATAGCTCATAATTGCCATAATAACACCATAAAAATTGGAATTTCTTAATGTTACAATGATAAAGAGACCTCTAAGTTCTTACGCTTAAAAAGACGATGGTGACTACGATTTCAATGAAGATGATGATGCCCACTAACAAAGAAACTGTTTAAAGATTTTCATGTTTTAAGCAGGGTTTCACAAAGATTTTAAAGTCTTAAGAGACAGACGTTAAGGGTTTTACGTGGTACCTGCCATGCCTCGCAATAACTCACGGTGTCCTCAATACCGGTGGATACAAAGCGTCCACCAGCGCCCCCAGAATGGCCTTCCCAGCCACCCAGGTACCAATTCTCTGTCATGACTCTGTGTAGCCACAACAGACCCCTTGGTAAGGAGTTGGGCTATCTAAACCTGAATTTCGTCTCTAGTTTTAATCTCGCTTCTTTACAATCAAAACAGATCTGCGCCGACAAGACACCTCTCCACACGCTTGTGAAACAGCACCCAACCTTAAGCAAGAAAGATTTTGATTTTCAATCGCACCCAAAACGGATGCTACACCCAGCTCTGCTTAGAAGGATCTTTTATTTCACTTATTCCAACTTAGTATCAAATATATTTCCGACATCATCATCAATGCTTCATAATCTACTCACCGCCAGTCAGGACCGAATCACGCACATGCTTCGAAGTGCTAACGCCGGCCTTCTCATTTATTTGCTACTACTTTGACGGGATCTTATTTTAGATTCAAACACACTTACACCTTTTCAGCTAATAGCCTACTTCCACAGTTGCTGATGTGCTTGGGTAGATCCGCCAAAACCAGAAACTTTTTCTTGTTGAACCTTTAGTTCATATAAGACCGCTTACGCGATCACTCTGGGGCCCGTACAGGACAGACCGCAGCATATCAACTTTCGATCTCAGGTGACCCGCTTGGGGATAACCACAGCCAACACGTGAACTCCAGAAGGAGACCTCACCATTAATCAATTCATGCACTGGTAAGCATATGGGGCCAACTAATTACCGTGGTACCAGACAGGACTCTGGTCAGCCTCGCAAATCTACTTGCGTAAAATTCCTACCAATTTCTATTTAACCAAGATAAGGTATTGGTATCCTTAGAACCTTGTATTGCTGTGCCACTTATTGGTGATGTACATACCACAGCGACAGCAAGGACAACCTGCTTCAAGCCAGACCAGTGAATCACTGATCCCTTTTAGCCCAAGACAGATTATTTTCGATTTAGCAATGTCTGTTAGCCTTCCAGTAAGCTGGAAGTTACCCGGTTGATACCACGAGGAGGTAGACTTCTGCTGATGGGAGGTTGCCCGGGGGCCCTTTCCTTCCATCACATAACTTATCAACCAGTCTCAAGAGACAACTAAAATTTTAAAAGCTCTTTGAAGAGTATCTAAAGGGTTAATTCTTTTATTAAAAAGCCGCTCTATCCGCCGACTAGCATTTAACTACCTACTTGGCATAATCGGTTTGTGCGTGAGTTTTCTTTGCAAAATATGCATTTTTTCCTGTTTAAATATATTTTCTTGATTGTAAAATCTTTAAAATGCTTAAGAGTCCCTGCTGTTAAGAAGACATACTTATATGAGAAAAGTAACAAGTAGAAAGGAGGTGGCAAAAATATAAGTCTAATTGGCTCTGATAAGAATAGATGGCTGGTAGTAAATATTTAGTTGGTTTACAACACACCTGAGTTTTCAGTTAAACATCGTTGAAATGTGTGTTTTGTAGGCAAATAGAAAAATACTGTCGCTAATAACACAAAATAAAAAGTTTTCTTAAGCCCCATAGAATTGCAGGTTGGTTAGTTCTCAAGACAAAAAATTTTATTCTTTTAGTTTTACTTAAAAAAAGTCATAAGCCAACTATTTAAACAACAAATAGCCAACCTGTTGTATGAAGAATATTTTCGTTTTTCACACACACACACACATACATACATACATTGTTTGGCATCTTAGTAAGTATGAACAAGCATATCCTGGGTTGACAATACTTTACTTTACTTAGAAATGTTTAAACATTTTCATACATGTATAAACCTCGTTATTGTTATTGTATTTTTAAGTATACAAAAGTTTATCAAATATAATTTTTTGCCATTAATTTTATTAAATTTTTTTTTCTTTTCCCCTTAAGTAAGTGCAACTTCTTTTTTGTGGAGTTGGTATTGCCTTTGTTTAGCATTATTAAACAAACTTATATTATGGTTATTGTTACCAACTTTGTTAAACATGATCTTTTATTAGTTGTAGAGTAAACCGAGATCCTATTTTCCTTTATTATGTTTACTTGTGTATTATTGTTATTGGCTTATTATAGTTGTTGCTAAATAAGCTCTACTAATAATGGGTATTTTTATGGTTATTTTCTGCTCTAGTAACTTGTTAGTAAAAGTCTTTGTTGCTGAAAACAATCATATGTTTGTATTAATATTTCGTATGTATTTGCACTTGTATATGAACTTAAAGATAGTGAAGAATTGATAATTCGATTGGTTAGTTGTTACCCTAAAACAATGAAAGACAATCAAAATATTTATTGCTTTCATATACAATTGTGTTCTTTCAAAAGGATTAAGTAATTGTTTAAGCAAAATTTAATTTATGCAATAAGATCTGTTTTGAAAAAAATTAAACGAAAATAACTTAAGATTTTAAGCGGGATACTTATGTACATACAATTGACAATTCTGATAATATTGTTGCCATTTATGTATTTTAGTAGTAAGATTTTGACTATTAGAGTGTGCCGAAAACCATCTTTTATTTTTGAAAAAATATTAAGCATCAATTTGTAACTTTTAAAATTCTAAATTTTGTAAATTAATGTTGATTAAAAATGCCGCGATAGGTCAGTGGTGTGTGCATGAGTCTACCCGCCTGGGGTTGTGGGTCCCATTTCCAGCAGTGACCCTCGTAGGTCTGCTTCATTCTTCCTTTTTTCATTTTTATCTTTCTCTAAATATCTTCTTTCCTTCTATCTCCAGCTTTTCTATCTGCCATTTAGAGTTACACAAAAGAACCCGAGTTAAGCGGACTTAAGTGAGGATTATCCTTTTCTTTAATGGCTGCAGGTTTTATATCACCTAATCCAAGGCATACTTTAATTTTAAAGTAATATTAGTCCCTTTGTGTAATTTTGCTTTATGGCAAGAATCAAATCTTTATTTCTTAATGAAAGTGGTGGGGTCACATTGCTAATTTAGGGATGAATCAATGAAGACATAAACGGTTTCCCTAGAAAGGAGGCTACTTTATACATTTATCAGGGGCTAAAAACCAAAGACTAATTGGGGAACTCGTGATCGACTAAATCGTTTAATAAAATTTGGGGCAAGAGGAGAGAGAGAAGACCAATTATCACCCAACTGCCACTGTGTAGTTTAAGAGAATCCTGGGTAAGAAATGATGAAGAAAAATTTCATATATTTTAAAATTTTTTAAAAAAACATCTTAACTCTAAAAGCATGTACCGATATAAGTAAATTACCTACTGTTTTTGGCAAACGACATATAATAATACAGTTTGCATTTCGGATGTTTTTAAAGGGTACTGATAATTTAAATTGAAAAAAGCTTCTGCATTTGATAAAAAAGGAAAAAAAAATTCGTTAAAGCTGCCACGCATAGCAGGGAGAATAATTTTACTTGTTTTTAGCTCCACATTACACCTTAAATACTTCCCGAAAGTATGAAAAGTTGTTAGGTGAAGATGACCCCTAAGCCTGAAAAGAAAAATTCGTAAATGGAGCCTTACTGTCTTAAAAGTCTTTCACCTACTTGATATTTTAAAACTCTTTAAATAATTTCTTTATACTTAACTTAGTTTGTCTAAGAAAAAAAAGATAAAAGCTTTTTATTGATGTTTTTTAAGCTTTCTATAAAGTATAGAAACACTTAGTCCTGTTATTTAAACCCCATAAAAATCAACGAGAAAATATTTCGGACTACAGCTGCTTCAATTAAATTCAATTACATTATGCAGATTTCGATTAAGGAATAACTTTAACAATGCAGGTGGATTAGTCGACTACTCGAACATGATTATTTGTGAAACAACCATGGTGTTACGTCTGACAGCTAAAATTACTTTTAAGAAAATATTAAAGTTCTACGATTCTGTTTAAAATACAAACATTCCTATTAAATTTTGTTAAGTAAATGTTTAAGACAACAAAAACTTCTGGTTTTGAGTAGGAAAAGTCCTTTAAATCATTACTTGCAGCAAAAAGTGGTTAACTTGAAGCGTAAGCGATCATACGTAAAGCTAGACCAACCATATGAATCAATACCGAAGACACGTATCCATGGCGCAAGGGCAATGATATGTATGTAATGGAACTAGAAGGGTAAAACTTAATATGAGCTACTGAAATCTGGCCAGGCTATGAGAGAGAACTTAAACTATATGTAGCTTATATTATTAAAGCTAACGTTGGCTGAAAAAAAAAACCAAACTTGCTGCTAAATATAAAATCTTTAAACCTTAATCGATTATTTGATCAAAATTTAAATTTTAAAATCGACTAGTTATATGCCTGAACAAAGTCAGAATCCGATTAAAAGGATACTTTAATATATAGTCAGGTCAAAAACTTAGATTCTTTAAAGCCAAAATATCGTGTTAAGCTTTTTGGTTAAATCTAACGTTTTGTATGTTTGTATGTGTATCTTAAACCTTTCCTGTTTAAAACATTCAACACACATTAGGCACTTAAGTTTTTATTTCTATTGCAACTGGAAAAGCCAAAAAGGCATTTTCTAACACCACAAATAAATATCATTTTCAATAAAGAAAAAAACCGTTAAAAATATTTAATTAAGAAAAATTTGTTAAATGCAACAAAAATTTGTAAAGCAATTTGCTGGTTAATTGACAAAACATTAAATGGAAAATAAAAGAAAAATTAAAGTAAATTAACTACAAACATGCACTCTATAAACTTAAGCCAAGTTAAAGCGACCAAACACCAAACTTAGACCAAAACTAACAAATGCGGCATGTTAAATAGGAAAACAAATTCAATATAAAAAACATATATTTTAACTAATAAAATCATAAACAACAAATAGACTGCTTGATGTAGAAAAAAAATCTTGGACTCTGTTCTTTGTGCAACAAAAAAAAAAAACTGTGACCAAGTGAAACATATCAGACATATTCAATGAGTCATAGCTACAACCGCAGACACATGGCGCAGACATACTTAACCATGCATATAACTAGTTGTTTATAAATAAGTTAAAACTTGTTAAAAGTTGTCAAAAATTTAAAATAAAAAATATTTAGAAACAATCATGCATTCTATAGGAATATTTTAATAAAGCGAAAAAAATAGTCAAATTACAAATAAACAGAAAACAGTCATAAAGTCTCGTTGAGGCATGCAAGTGTATTTTTATTTGAACAACAGTAACATGAAAAAAATCTCTGTTAAAACGTTAAAGTCTTTAGTCATTTTGCTGAAACATGTATAGATTTACTTACACATATTTATATATGTTGATTTAACAGCAACATATACATACATACATCTACAAAAATGGTAAAAAAAGTTTACACAAAAAAATTATTTGTAATGACTTTGTTCTTGCGTAGACAAACCATTTAGACATTTACACCAGACGAAAAATTCTCAAAAACGAGAAAACAATATGGTAATATGATTGTATTTTAAAATTAATTTACAGCAAACATAAGGCATTAAAAATTTTACAATGTATTGGCAACAAATTAAATACATGACGTAAATAAGTAAAAAAAGATAAGAACAAGTTGGGCATTTCAGAAGCGCCTTTAGGATCAAATTTTTTTTATATTTTTTAAAATCATCAGGCTTCAAATCCTTCTTCTGCTGGAAAAAAAATGTTATTACTTTAGTTGGAAAAATAGAAAAAAGATTGCATATACGTAGTATTGTTTTGTCGAAACTAATAATATAAAAAGTTTGCAACGAAATAAAAACTTTCAGTTTATCTAAATTGTTTTTTGCCTAAACAGATGCTGTACCTTTTACACCTGGTTTATGTCTTTGATAACTTATATGGCATTTTAGAGGATAACCATCTTCTATTTACCCCCAAAAAAATAGTATAAGCATCAAAGTTTTTTGCTTTAAAACTTTTATATTTTGTGCCAAAGAACATAATTTGCAGAAACTTTGTGTCCTGTTTAACCCAAAAAACAAAAGTATCGCTAAATAACATTAGTTCGCCATCAAAGCTAGTGGTTATTGCGTTTTATCGGTTTCCACGTCGGAGATATTGTTTAAGCGGTTTAAAAGGAATACCCGGGCCCAGCTTAAAGAGAACAAAGCAAAACTAAGAGACATAACTATATGAAAGGGGTTGCTCATATCAATAAGAGCTTTTAAAATTATTTGAGGCAGCTATAGGCATTCTGCCACACCGCGCAAATTCCTTTTTCTTGTCTTTACATTATTACACGTATACAAGCTATTATAAATTTTAATCAGTCTCAGATAAGCTTTCAAGCAAGGCGTTTGATTGTTAAATTGCACTTACCACAATATGGAAATAATGTTATTTGATCATCATCTGAAACTGCACATATGTATATAGTTGCGTACTACTGATGTAAAGCCATTGTGGCAGCAATATACATTTAAAGTAGTGGTAGGTATTTAATACTATAATCAGTTTTTATTTATGTGCATTTTCAGATAATGATTAGATAAGACTAATTACATATTTTTTTGTAAGTGTTACAAAAAAAAATAAGCGAGTACTATCGCCTTGCTTGAAGGCTAATCTAAGGCTAGTTAAAATTTATGTTGCTTTGTGATCTTGTGGATTTGAGAGAATTTTTGTGGCAAGGAAGAGTGCCTACCACTGGTTTAAAAGCAGAGGATAACAAATAGGTAGCAGTGGAAAAAAGAAGAGGCATCTTAAGCTTAATTCCTCGAAGTCCACTATTTCGCTGCCTTTCTAAAACCTGTGGAAGAGAGATGGAGACAGAAAATTTTAAAAAGAGTGAGAAAGAGAAGTAAATATAGATTGAGGAGCGTTAATATGAAAAGAAGAGTGGTCAAACACACACTTTCAATGAAAGAAGACGATTGATGTGGAGTTTTTTATAAGCCACGTCTGCCATTTTTTCAATCTGATATGAATAGTATACAGTAATGTAGTGGAGCAAAGGAAATGTAACATTGTCCCTTCTGCCTCTTAGTTTTAACAGTAAACAGTTTTTGTAACCACAATGCCTCTTAGTATTTGCTTGCTTATAAAAGCAAGTCACTTGGAACATCTTGGATCAACCTCGGACATATTTTCTTTGTAGCTTCGCACATGCGTTTATTTGACTACCTGTTCTCAGAGAGTCTGCCCGTAGATAATAGACTTCTCAGGAGGCAACGGCAATTCCACACAAGCAGAAAAACCCCGTATTATCCGTTTTGTGGTTTTGCATTTCTTCAAAGAAAGATTTTCCAGCATTAATTGCGTCTTTTCTTGCCCATGTGAGAGTGAGTTTGTGTGGAAAAGACCCTGATATTTTTTCTTAAAGAATCCGGGAGCGTACGAATTTGAACCTAATGGATTTGCCACTTGCCGTTACACTTTATAAAAATTTACTAATTTTAAAAAATTTCGTCTGTAGTCCAGCCAAAACGGACCAGAAATGTCCTACCTGTTAAGAGCTGCTCAAATTTGGTCAGAACTTTAGAGTGATTATTGTATATATGGCTTGGTATGGAACCATTATATTCCATTATATGAACGTGAGGAAACATGTTGCAATACCTTCTAACAACTGTTTAGAAAAAATATGTGGAAAAATTTAGCTTTATCCGCCTTACACTCCAAACTTTTCTGTGTCCGCTTTTAAGCCAGAGCCATCCAAAATTTTAAAATCATCCATTCATCTTCTACAAATACCTGAAAGCAACACCCAATTAAATTTTCAATTATAATTTCTGATTTTCTATCTAATTACCACTTTTTACTTAAATCCATTACGATTTTTGGCTTAATTTTTTTTAATGGAATTTAAACGGCAACATTTTGATTAAGTATCATTCTAGAATCATGAAACACAAACCACGCTTAAGCGCAAACCTAAATGTATTCTATCTTTTTTTAAGTATAAAAAAGATAAATTTGAGCAAGCATCAATTTTAAATAAATTATGAGATCCAATGTAGCAAAAATATTTAATTTCCTTAAACTATATTCAGTTCCTTTTCTTGAAAAAATAAATTTTTCTTAAACGTTTTGGTTCACCATTTCTTCCAATAGAATTACAAAACGCATAATATAGGGTACTAAAAAAACTAATTTTTCTATTGACATTTTTTTTGTCATTTGCCTTGGCACACGTCTCTCCAGGTGTTTTAGTTTCAAAGTTCGTCTGTACTCAACTAAAAAATTGTTATATATCTTAAAGTTTACGATAACGTTGTTAAATATGTTAAATTTAAAAAAAAATTTTGCAAAAAGTTACCGAGCGCCAGACTAAATTTAAGGTGCAGTCAAGATATTTAAATATAACGGAAAACAAGAAAAACTTAAAAAAATTATGTTAAATAAAGTTAAAACAAAAATAATAGTATATATATTTTCCTAACTGGTGTTTTGTTTCTAGAGAGCCAAGTGTGTTTAGTTGTCACATGCAATTTTAATTAATATTTTGTATTATTTCTTGAACATGTTGTTAGCTTTTTAATATTGTGTACAAAGATTATAATAGTGTCAATTAAATATTATACTTTAAGTTCCATGTTACATAGTATATATAAAAGACACTGATACTTTTAGTTAATTTAATTTTATGGCATTTTAAGTTTGGGTGTTAATATTGTTTCTTTAATATGCTGTTCTTAGGTTTTTTTTAAATAAAAATTGTAAACGTTTTGTTGCTTTTTTGATTTTGTGAAATTTTATAATTAATATTTAATTAATAAATTAAAAAAATTAACTTACCTATAGTGAGGTACACATACATACACACATACGAATGTATTTATAAAATATTACTCATACGCTCTGAAGGCGAATTTATTTTGTACAAGAAAATGAATTGTTAAGTTTCAAAAAATTATTTAGGGGCAAATCAAAAAAAAAACATTTTAAATTTTAAGTAGACTTTGAATAATAATTTTGAATTAAAGTGGCTACTTCAAAATATTTTTTATCAAATCATGTTTTAAAAGTTAAGCGATAAAATATTTTAGAAAAATTATGCTAACACTCTTCAACTGCGACATAAGTTAATCTTTCAAAAGTGTCGGTAATTTTTTTTATTATTAATTTTAATTCGCTATATTATTTTTTTGGTAATTGAAAATTTACAGAAGCGAGAAGTTCTTTAATTGTTGAATATTAAAATTTTTTTTTGTCGACACTAACCAATTGAAATGCCTTCCTCAAAGCTGCTACGACTTCTATTTAGAAAAACTTAACCGATATTAAAGTACTGGTAATGAATAACTTCTACTTAATTTCAAGTGAACCTAAATCTGAATACTTGGTTTTTTAACGGATGGCTTTAATGCTTGGGAAGGCGAGTGTTTTCATAAAGACACGAACGATGAAAGCGGATACGAGGAAAATTCAAAAACCATGAGTATAAGGAAAACCTGAAGGGTCTTATATTGAGATTTGTATCACCAATATACAGTTCGGTATTGTTTGTGGGTAAAGAAAAATATTGAGAGACTTTTTACAATTAAAATATGAGCTTATTTTAAAAACAAATAACAAGTAACAATTAATGCTATGGGTTCGGGTCACTTTCCCAGTATCCGATTTAAAATACTAGCCAGTTCGTTTTGGAGACTTCCCCTTTTTACTTCAACACACTTTCGCTTTTGAACCAAACTTGTTATAATTTAAACGAGGATTGTAAAGAGTTTTACAATAAAATAATTGCTAGCAGCGCTATTTTGCAAAGTAAGTAGGAGTTATTTAAAATCAAGGGTTGGTTAAAACAAGTTATAAAATATAAATCTTTTTTAAACATTTAGTTAAAAAAGTCAAAAAAAGGGCGAACCCTTTAAAAAAATATTAAAAATTCTTAATAATTAGCTAATATAAATCTAACAGTTGCTATATAAAATATAATACTTTCTCGTAATTAAGTTGTTCTAAAAAATTTTAAATCATCTTTTTATACAAAGAATGTCCCAAAAACTAACACAGGATTTTAATCTGCGTCATTTGTGTAATTTATTATAAGCACCTCAATTCCATATTTGAAAATTTATAGTTTTTAAAAATAAAGCGTTACATGAAAAAACAAGATTAAATTTATATTTGACGTTAGCTTTCGAGATAAAAATAATTTTTCAATAAAAAAAAAATTTCAAAGAGATATATAAACTGAAACTTTGGACTTGTTCTATTTAAAACACTAAAGACACTTGTTTTCTTAAATTGAACTTATTTAAAAAAAAAACGTCTTCCTCTCCATTGCATTTTTAAATTTTTTCGTTGTTAAGCTGTTACATAAAATAAAAAGAAAAACAATACAACACAACTTCTTCAGGTTGTACAAAACAAATATTCGTGATAACTGATAATCATCATTTGTAAGTGCCAACTGTGCTTAAACAACTAAGCAAAAGAAGAACAAAAGCAAAGCAATACGCGGAAACCTAACCAAAAACGCGTTACAAATAAAAGTTGTAAATGTAAACCGAAATTTTAAAAGCAAGTACTTCAACGTTTAACGAATGAAAATTTTTCTTGTTGGAACAAGAGGAAGACTACAAGTAAGAGCGCTTTGTTCAGCTGTGCAAAATCCTACTTACCTTGGGTTTTCGAAACACCATCCCTTTTTTTATTTTCATTAATTTTTTTTTATTTAAAAAATTTTTATAATTTTTAAACA
>OY757188.1:101538833-101677021 GCA_963583895.1 Melanophora roralis | reverse complement strand
ATAAAATTTTGCATACAATAGTATTGTTCATTCATTTGTCTCTGTGTTTTGATTGTCTGACTGTTTGTTTAGTGCTCTAACTATTGTATAAGGATATTAAGGACATATTACCAAAATGCAGCCAAAAATAAAAATGTTGAAACATAAATTTACTAAAAAAAAAGTGTAAAATATTAAATTTAGGGAAATAAAAGAGAAAAACTTAATAACTAACGTGCAGCAGCAGTAAGTAGTTAATATACAAAATAAATCTAATGTTGGTAATTATGATGCAGATAATATGACATTAAATTTATTATATTCACATGCTTTAACATGCATTATGCATATGAAATGAATATGCAGTTTGCCAAACAAGCCGCAGTTACTCATACATGACGTGCAGCGTAAATTATTTTTATTTACTGGTGCTGGAGTTTGTATGTGTTTACTGCTTGCTATTGAAATGGTACTTGTAATTGAAAACGATTTTTTTACAACAGCTGCACATAAGTACAAATCAAGTCATTTTCCTAATTTTTAATGTGACTACAATGAAAGCAGAAAAAAACTGGGAGTAGATTTTCAAAGATTTGTTGACACTTTAAGTGCTTGATTTATTTGGTTTAAGTAACAAATTTGTAGAAACAAAACCAAAATAAATGCAAATTTTTTTTTTAAGTTTTGATTTGGTTTTACAAAGGATAAAAAATAAAGAAAAACATTTGTAATCAAAATTTTAAAACGTAAAAAAAATTAAAGCAGCTCTTAACTAAAGAAAGGTATATCAAAAACATGTCTTGCGACAATATTCTTAAAGAAAGATTTGGTTAGAAAAAGTTAAGTTCGAAAGAAAGAAACATCAAATAAGTGAGGACACACACCTCAGTTAGTTGTCGTATTGTTATGCCCCTCCTAGCAAAAGAAAAATAATCTTAGGAGAGAAGTTCACAGAAACTTTTAAATTCAGAAAAAAAAATTCTTCAACCACATTTCCATTCAACTTTTAGCCACAATTAGTGAAACATTAGATATAAGACATCGGGGTGTTGGACTGTGCAAAGGTTGGCAGTAACACAGGATATGCTTCAACGTTTCCGATATCCTTCTTTAATTCTCTGCATTGCTGTTTTGCCTAATCACCATTCAATGGAGGTGCGCTTGGAAGTTCGAGCAATCCGCAAGCACATTCACTATCTTGTTAAGATCAAAATTCCAGGTTTCAAAACGCTGCTAGTCCCATTCATATCCAGGTCGCCCGGCAAGTAAAGGCCTTGGACTCCCATGGTCAACTTTTCACTGCCACCTTGCTCTAATCGCCCGATCATTCACCGGCTTATTACTAGGCGTAATCAGTTTACTATCCTCCTGTATTTCACACCATTCTTGCTTATGTGTTTTCGGGACCGTAATTTTCAAATGTTTATATCCGTTGGATCTGCGTATGCAGTAGGATAAATAATCCGTGAATTCTCGTACCTCCGCGGAACTCTCGTTTCTCCATCCGCCTCAAGCTTTGTCTAATACTTTATTTGGATACAATATGTTATGCAGTGGAGGAATTTTATGGATTTTTATAAGTCTAAGGAAAGAAAAAGCTCTCAGTCAATATCTATACGTGCGCGTGTTACTTGTTATATCTTCAGTGTAAGGCATATAGAGAAATTGATCCCAGACCACTAGGGTATGCCAGCAGCTTCGTTTGTTAATGTGATTTCCGAGAGCTTGACTTATACAAGAGCCATGGTTTAACTTGGAACATGCATAACAGGATTCTTTTATAACATCTGATCGCAAAATGTAATAAACATACGCGAAATTTCGTCCAAATAAGAATATATTTGAAGCACCTTCAGGCTTATAATGCTTTTCCTTAGGAGGACATTTTAATCCGATAAATATATTTGATTTCAGTGTAAACCCTTGCTGCCAGGAGTATCTAAGCACATGCACAATTTTTTAGAAGATGGAGTAATACTTATTTCAATAGTAAAAAGCATACAACGCTTATATAATACATTAAGTTTTCAAGTCGGACATACATATTTGTCACTTCACAATGTGGCTTCCGCCACAAAAAATAAATTAATTCATTTTATTATAATAAGAAAAAAAATATTCTACATATAATATTTGGAATGATTTTGAAACATTTCAAACACAACAAAAGGCAAGACTCAAGAAATTTTTCTTAACTTAGTATCCGATAAAAATTTCCATTTTGCCATTTCTTAAGACAAATACTATTGAACAATATCATGCGATCAAGCACGGTAAAAAAAAATCGAACCCAATTTGTTGCGTTTTTGTGAGAATTGTTTTTGTCGAGCATATGTGTCCGACATGGCACTGTGCAAAAAATAGTCTGAAAGCACCACGTCGCCAATGCGAACGATACTCTCATTTGTGAAGATGTGACTCCAGCACCTTTCTTTGAAAGTGGCTTGCTAGTCAATGTGCTAATACCCACTTTAAAAAGCGTTTGTCATTTCTATTTTTAATAAATTTCCCCTCTACACCAAAGAGCTTGTCTGTGCCACATGTCATCACAATATCTCTGAAGGTGAAACCGCACTTTGGTCACAAGGATACGTAAACAATCAGCCAACCAAGTGTACGGACAGACATGCTTAAGTCGACCCAGAGAGTCATTTAGAATCAATCTTTATAATTAAGGAAGGACTCAAGCTATTATTTTTTAGCACTATAAACATTTTTACTAAAAACATAATATCCCTGCCACGTATGTGTTGTTGGTATAAAAGACCACCCCAAGCGCTCAGCCACTTGTTAATTTATTACTGATAATGATAATGATTAAAAAACAACAAATTATTAATGAATACAAAAATTTTAGTCATAAAGCTTATCATTATGATCAAAAGTATAATCATTTAAAATAATGAAAACTACTTGAAAACAACTTTTTAACAAACCAAATATACTAGAAACATCTTTTAATAAATTAACGTTCATAATCAAGAAAATAAAAATAAAATAATTTTGTTTAATTTAGCAACCAAACTGTCTGCACTTTAAGAAACGAATATGTGCAACGTCGGGTATATTAAATGATGACCAATTTAAGCAAAAACGCCTATAAAATTTTTTTATGAAAACAACTCACATGCACTGCTACTGCTATTGCTGTTGTTGGCGACATACACCACATTACTGCAAGTAAGTGCACAGCGCTTCAGTTTGATCATGCCAAAACTATAGTGTTAATGTTGGTTGGATATTTGATCTGGTAATAAATCATTCAATCTATTTAATTAATGTGCATCTAAGAACATTTAGATGCAATTTATTTTAATACGATAATTTATTAATTTATTGACTTTTAATAAGCTCAAGCCTGTAATAAAATACATAAAATTAAAACAAGCAATAAGTGTCTGCTGCATTGCAAGTCCACCATACACATTATGAAAAAGAAAGAAACAGCAAGAGACGAATATATAAAATGAGTTACAAACGGGGAACATGTGATTATAAAGTAATAAAGCTCGTATGTCAATAAAGACTCTATAAGCTGCACTGTGGCCCTTGAACTTCAGGAAAATTAAATTAAAACAAAAAAGCGAAAACAATAAAGTGTTTTTTTATCTCCAATATTTCAAATCAAAGAAATAATAGAAAATAATCAAAAACAATTCAAATATCAACATTATTAAAAAAAAAAAAATTAAATTTTTCAAGACTAATTATTATTAAAGAACTTAAAAGTGAAAAATTCAAAAGAAAAATTTAGTTACAAAACAAAAATCAAGCAATAAAAAGGCAATAGCAACAGCAATAACAACAATAGCAAAATAATAAATAATATTAACAACAATAACATTCCATAGACCGGTTTTTGCACAACAACTACGACAATTTATAAAAGCAATAACATATGAACATTATAAAATTAAAACAAAATAAACACCAATAACAAAAAATAGCAAAAATTTTAAGAAAAACATTTCTAAATATATTGTACATATAAGAGAAAACAATAATCTTTTAACACAAAATCGGCTACATATCAAATTTAATATACAACAACAACAATATATCTGTTTTCTACATATGTATCATAATATCAGCTGAAATAAAATAATACATAATAAACAAAGCTTACAGTTTAATATAGTTTTAAATTCACTGCTTATCAATTAAACATTAATTTATACAGTGAGCATCAAAATAATTACTCTACCTCTTTTTAATTTTTATTAATCAAATGTATGTGTTGAGAACAACCACAAAAAATAAGAAAATTGTGAGCAACAACAACTCTAAATCCAAGAATAAAAATAAAGGCACAAATATGGCAAATAGTAAGAGTAACCAATCCTCAATGGCTTTTTCAAACACCCCAACCAACACGCGTTTAAGAGATGTAACTCGTGATTTCATTGCTGAATCTCCATTTAAAATGTTGAATTTCATCGATAAGCGTTTTGAAAAATTTACTGATCAAATTCTACAAATGTTTGATGTTAAATTTAAGGAGTATAAGGATGAGCTCCTTAACGATATCGTCGGTAAATTTAATAGTCTAAAAGCTGAAGTTCTTGCTATAGACGAAAGAGTTGCTCGTCTAGAAGAAACTGCTATTGAGTTCAAAAATTGGCAGACAGAAGTTAAAAATCTAAAAACTAAAATTAAGCAACAAGAAAATCAAACAGTTTCCTGCGAATTAAGGATAAATGAAATTCCTTTTCTTGAAAATGAAAACCTTCAGAATATTTTTGCCACAATATGTAATACTGTTGGCACTACTGTTCCAGGTGTAAAATCTATTTATCGTATTAATAGTTTAAATAAACATAATTCTAAGGACGGAGTAATAATTGTAAAGCTACATTCAGTATATTATAAAAATGTTTTATTAAAATCTCTAGCAGACTTTAGAAAACGCAATGGTCATTCACTTACACTTAGAGATATTGGTTTAAATTCTAATAGTAAATTTTATGTAAACGAAAATTTGACTCAATTAAATTTTAACATACTTCGCTCATCAATCCGCCTGAGAAAAAAGAAAGTCATAAGCAGTGTTTATACTAGGCGGGGTCTAGTGTATGTAAAAGAACATCCAAATGATGATCCTATACAAATTGATGAAATTGATCACCTTCGGCAACTTTTTCCGTCTCTTGGGGAATGAATTTAATTTCGTGACGCTTTTAAAATTATTTATTATTTACATTAATATTAAAAATTTAACAAACTATTGTAGTAAATGTTTATATATTATAATATTTAATAATCAACTAGCCTATTCTGATTACTTTTATATAATGAAAATTTATTTGACTAATAGAATAATTTGTAATATACTCTATTGCGTTGCTTTTTATCGTTTTACATTCTTATTTTTTCTTATTGATGTCATCAATTAATATTAATCTTGGTTCTAAGGAGAGTACACATAACATGCTTCGAGTTCTGTCCAAGCAGAAAGTGGGTTTAAATATAATCCACATTAATGCTCAAAGTCTCTGTAATAAAATTGATGAGTTTCGTTATATTTTTGCCTCATCTGGGGTGGATGTAATATGTGTCTCTGAAACCTGGTTTTCCATTGATATAATTGATTCAATTTATGACTTGCCAGGTTTTAAGTTATATCGTGCTGATAGAAAGGTTATAATAAATGGAGTTGAAAGCAAGGCTAGAGGTGGTGGAGTTGCAATTTTTGTCAGGTGTGGTATCAGTTGTTCTGTAAAGATGCGATCAATTGCTGGTAGCGAAGTCGAATACCTCTTTATTGAGATTGTTGCAAAGAACAGAAGGAAGATGCTTGTTGGAAGTGCCTACAGACCTCACAGAGATGTACAAATTGATTCGTTTATAAATATTTTAGAAAATTTGTCTGTCGAATATAATGAGGTTATCATTCTTGGTGATTTCAATAACAACTTATTATTAAACAATAACCCGTTAATTGATCCAATGCGTTCATTGGGATTATTTCCTGTGAACGATCTCATACCTACGCATTATCATGGATGTACTAACACTCTGATAGACCTGGTATTTGTAAACGATCTGTCAAAAGTTCTGTTATATGACCAGATTTCAGCATCGGTTTTCTCAGACCACGATCTGTTATTTATAACCTATGATCATCACATCAGTATACAGCAGGAAAAGTATGAATACAGAGATTTTAGGAGTATTGACTACAACCTCTTGTCCCAACAGCTGGAAGACATAAACTGGAATCAAATCTATTCATATTGCAATGTAAATGATCAACTCTCCTTTTTACAAGAAAAATGTTAACTTTTTATTTGAAGCTAATGTACCCCTTAAAAACAAAACGTATATCAACGAATCAAACTCCTTGGTTTACTACACATATTAAGAAACTGATAAATGAGCGTAATGCTGCGCATACCAGGTGGAAGAAATTTAAAACCCCAGAACTACGAGCACTATTTCAGTATTGTCGCAAAGCAGTTGTTAAAAGTATAGAACATTCTAAAAAACTTTACTACCAGAGAAGATTTTCATTAGCTATTAATAGCAGTTCTAAATGGAAAGTAATTCGAAAAATTGGAATTGGAAAAGACAATGACTCATCATGTGATGTTGATGTCAATAGCTTAAACCAGATGTTTTATAAATACAAATATCTCGCCACCGACCAGAAATGTATATGATGATCTTTGCAGTGTTTCCATTGAACAATCTTTTACATTCCGATGCGTTAGCCAACTTGAAGCCCTATGCAGTTTTCGTTCCGTAAAATCCAAGGCTACTGGTATAGATGGATTGAATCCTAAGTTTTTTGAAATATTGTTAAATAAAAATTTTGCCTCATGTTACTCACATATTTAACACAATATTAACTAAATCTATATTCCCTGATGAATGGAAAAAATCAAAAGTTTACTCCAATACCTAACCAAAACAATGATTTTCGACCAATATCTATTCTTCCTTTTTTGTCCAAAGTTCTTGAAAATATTATGAGTGTGCAGATTAATGAATATGTAAGAAAACAAAACCTTTTATGTGCTGTTCAATCGGGATTTTCAAAAGGAAGAAGTTGTATGACAGCCTTGACAGATGTTGTGGAGAATCTAAGAGCTGATCTTGATAATAACATGACTTCCATATTAGTTCTTCTTGATCACAGTAAAGCTTTCGACACAGTTGATCACTCCATATTATTAAGAAAATTGGAAAAGCTTTTTTACTTTTCAGAGTCAGCTTGTAGATTGTTACGTTCGTATCTTGCTGATAGATCTCAGATAGTCTGCTGTAATGGAACATACTCTGAAATCCTAAATGTTAATAGAGGTGTCCCACAAGGTTCAGTACTTGGCCCACTGTTATTTGGTTTATATATCAATGATTTACCGGATACTATTGAACACTGTAAAATACATATGTATGCCGATGATGTCCAAATATACAATAGTGGTTCTTTGAATGAAATTAATGCCTGTGTCAAAAATATTAACTCTGATTTACAGAAAATAGATGTCTGGGCTAAAAACAATGGACTTTGCATTAATCCCTCGAAGTCAAAGTGCATTTTAATAGATAAAAGCAATAGAAAAACTGCTGGTAATATTCAACTAAAAATAAATAATGATGTAATTGAATTTGTAAGTTACTCAAAAAATTTAGGAGTAACCTTTAATAATAAACTGTCTTGGTCCAATCACATTGCTTCTGTAGTGGGCAAAATTTATGGTATGTTGAGAAATCTCTGGGCTGTAAAATCTTCAACACCTTTTAAAATACGAATGTTACTTGCTAAAACTTATTTAATACCAGTCCTTTTATACGGATGCGAGATATATGCAAATTGTGATGCAAATGATTTTCGGAAACTGAAAGTTGCATATAATAATATTGCAAGATATATCTTCAATCGAAGAATACGTGATTCAATTTCTGCCTTCTCATACCAAATAAGCAATATGTGTTTCGAAAACCTTTTAAAGTTTAAGAATCTGGTATTTTTACATAAGATAATTTATACTGCAGAACCGAATTACCTGTATAGAACAATTAGTTTTGGCAGATCGGCTAGAGGATTGGTATTAATTCAACGAAAATATAAAACTGCATTTTCTGAGCGTCAATTCTTTGTTTATTGTACTCGACTTTGGAATCAACTACCAAAAAGAATACAAATAATCAGCAACGCAAAGAGATTTAAAATTGAACTATCCAAATATTTTTGCTAACGGCTACTTGAGATATAACAAAAATTGTATAAAATCAAATTAATGTCCTAAACTTCTTTTTTTTTTTTTAATATCGTTTAATATGTATTTTTTACCTAATTTTATCAACTTAATTAATATATTATGTTTGAAATTTATATGTTTGCATGTAATCATTAGCACTTTAATTTATAGGATTCCTATCCTGTTGTGCTAAATTTTAAAATAAAATAAATAAATAAAATAAAAAAATTGAAAGTTAATTTAGTCTCTTATTAACGGACTTGGGGGGGACTTTTTTATTTTTGTTTCGCTCATCTGAAGTCCACTTATCTATTTAGTTCTTAAAAATAATTTTAAAAAATATTTGTGGTCAGACGGACTATTTTTTCCTATTTTTAATTTTTTATATATCTTTTCACTAATAATCTTTTTTACTTAAAGAATTAAAGTTTTAGAATTTTAATCTTGGTATTTACAAAATATCATAATCGTCATCATTGCGCTGTCATAATACTCAGTTGATTCCTATAAAAGCAATAAAACTTTACTTGATTTTATTTTGGCAAAATCAAAGCGTTTTACTTCTAAACAAATCTTTGAAAGAACTAAAAAATTTTAACATAAGCTTTAGAAAAACATTTTTAAGCCACTGTGCGCAATTTCAGCTTTGCATGCTTTTTCCTCTGTTTAACAAAAAAATCAAACTATGGTCAATTTATTACACGCATGATCTACTATCTAAATTAACCAACTAGTGTTATTCACTTGTCAGTTCGCTTTGCAAAAAAAATTTAATATAGAAATGGGTATTTCAATAAGCCCTTCTTACTGACGCTAGTTTTTCTACATATAAAATGCCTGTCATAGCATTATTTAGAAAATATAAAATTTGATAAAGTCTGCATTGGGATTTTACGAGGCGGTTTTGGTTATGTCCAACTGGGGCAACTGAAGAAAAGAGTTGCTTACTGGGGTCGCTCTGTACAGGCCTCAGAGTGGTAAACTTGACTGGTGTTATACAAATTTTATGGTTCACAAAAAATGTCTCTTGGTAACAGTGAGTTTTGGTTGATGAATGTAATAAAAAAAGTAGGCTTTTGAAAATCTTAAGCTGTTGATAAATGTTCCGTATTACCTGAAATGCGACCGCGTTAACGGTGTAACAAGCGTTAAGTGTCGTGGTACGGTGATTGACCTAAATATCTTTACAATTTATTGTTGATTGTATGTGAATAAATAAAAATTTAATAATGATCAGGATTAATTGCGGTCATGTTTTCAAGATATGTAAAGAAAATCATTTATTATTATTATAATTTCTTCTTATCTGGAAGCGCAAAAGAGGAAAATATCTATGTGAGCTCCTTAAGGCTTAACTGACGGAGCCAGACTTTTAAACAAGATGTAAGTATAGTACTTAACACTGAGCTCACAAACAAAATTAATACACTTATGGTCTCACAAATAATTGCGACGACCGTTAGAAAAATGTCCTCAGGGAAAGTACTTAACGATAAATTTTTTGGCATCTGTATCCCATTTTGATTAATATAGCTTTAAACTTTATCATATCTGCTATTGATGTACCAAATGTTAATATGGCAAAATAACCACAGGAAATGACTATTTGACAATTGAAAAAATTGAGAAGTCCCTTTTGGAAAACCCTATACAAAAGGCACTTTGCATTTTCAGTAGTTTAATTTGTTTTCTTATTCCCCCTAAACTCAACCGTGATGATTGTTGTTAATGGTAAGTAGTAGTAAGTATTTGTATCTCATGCCTCCTTTCATTTAGGTGCTAAAAGATTTACGAGCTGACAAGCGTTAAAAGTGTTAAAATATGTTGACAATTATTTTCAATGTGTATTTCAACTACTAATCAAAGTACGATGGTTAAGTTTGGCTTTGTTGTCAGTCTTAACTTTTAGTTAGTTGCATGTACAAGTGTGTGACACTTCTGTGCTACACTTGTATTTTAAAGTTGTTTGACTATATTAATTGACTTTTTTTAATTATAGTTATTTGAAATGATTACTTACAACTCATTATTTTTCTGCTCTTTTTTTGGTGATGGTCTTGGTCCTTGAAAATCTTGGAATAAGTTGTAAGTGAACTCTCCCTCCTTGGTTAAGCAGTTTATCAGGCGATTTTAGTTTTATGCATGTTTTACCAATAAAATTTTCTCGTTAATTGACTTGTTTTGATGTTGTCAAGATGCAGAAAAATTGCTGTCATTAATTTTTTACATTCGCATATTTTAAGAGATTTAAAAAATTTCTAATTTTGCTTGATTAAATGCTTGCTGGTACACTGAGAAGATTTTTACGTGAGATTCTAAGATAGAACTCAAAAAAAAAAATAATTTGGATTGCATGAAGTTTAATGTTATTATGCCGTTAATGTATTATTATTGTTGATATAATTTTTTATATGTTGATATAGTTTTTTAAATATCGGATTAAGTTTCCTTTTAGTATTAGCATAAAATTCATCTCAAGCCAAATTAAGCACTTTAATAAAAACTGCTTAGTGTTTATTTGAGTGTTTTTAGTCAGCATAGAACAACTTTATTTTTCCACTTGTAATTTTCATTTTAAAATTTCACTTGTTTTGCTTCCCATCACAGTATGGTATGTATTATTATTATTCAGTTGATGTGTTCTTTCTGCTGTCCATCCATCTATTTGTTCATATCTATTAAAGGTCTGCAGCGGATAAGTTTTCAAATGACTTCTGTAACTTGAGTAAAAAAGGAGTATGCAACTGTATTCGCTCGCAACCTAATAGTACGGAAGATAACTTAACCATAGTTTGTTAAAACCAATATTTATTAGGTTAGGTTAGGTAGGCGGCTGCGGAAGTTTGAAGTAATAGTTGTGCAGCCCACATGGGTCCGTTTCCTCGGTCCCTTTGTGATACCTGGGAAAGAGAAAAGAAGAAGAACAAGATAAATTAGTTTAGATCAATAGAAATAAAGATAGAGAGTCAGAAGGAAAGTTATCATGTGTGGATGTGTGGTCAGCGGTAGTCGTCCCATACTGACCGCTCTCCCCAAGCCAACAGCTATCCCTGATAAAGGACGCCAGGTTGTTTTTGCCAATGTTGACCACGACCGACAGGCCCTTCAGTCTACCGATACCGAAGTGCCTGATCCAAATGTCCTCCAGTGCCGGACAAAAGCACATGATGTGCTTTACGCTTTCAGTCTCCTCTTCGTCTTGAAAGCTTCTACAGAAGTCATTCCAAAGCAATCCCAATCTTTCGGCATGGATGCCAAATCGGCAGTGGCCGGTAATTGCGGCTACTTCTGTACAAAAGAAATACCTTAGAAAGTGCATGTAAATAAAAAATAATACAAATAAAAACTACAACGATTTTTACAATGAAATAATGTTCTGCTTGTATGTATGTGATGATGTGTGTCGTTTGGTGTATGTTTTGTTGTTTTTTAAAAAGCAACCACCTTATAAAATATGTGTTTACATGTACATATATACATATCAAAAATAAATTAAAACCAACAGAACTAAACCAACCAAATGTAGATTGCACTTGTTCAACTACTTTTGCGAGAGCAAATATATGTATTTGCAGTTAATACATACTTCCATCATCAACTTGATTTTTGGCAGAAAGAAAAACAGAACAAAAATCTCAAATGAAAAACTCTGTAAATTAACAGCGTATACATAGTCTACAATAATGACGTTCATAGAAAAAAAAACTTGCTATTTAGAAGCACCACAAATAAGAGTTTATCCTTTAAAATACTCAAGAACACAACTAGTACAAGTACATTCGTGCAGCTCTCTAATATCTGTGTCACTTAGTTGATCTACACAAAATTTATTCGCTTGTATTTACACTCTTATGTCTATCAATTGTAAACCCGGACAGTTTTGCTTTCCGCTAAATTGTTTAGCTACTAATAATGTTTTCCAACACTCCATGTTATAAATGATTTATATTTGTCGTATTGTTGACGCTTATTTAACTAATTTTTTAACACAGAATAAATGATATCATTAAGTTTCCATTTAATTATTTTAATATATTTTAAAACGTGGAGTTTTAGTGGTCTGTCTAAGTGAAAGGCTCTATGAATATAAATGCGTTCACCATAACACCACCCGTTTGAGTCTGTACTCTGAAAATTTTTTAGAAAATCATTAATTGACAGCAGGTTCGTTACAAACGAGCAAAGAAAAGTTGATTTTTTTTCTATCCGTTAAAATTGTGTTAATTGGCATTAATTGAATTATTCAATAATTGATTACTTATGGACATTTTTTATTAGATCATTTTTGTGGGCAGCAAGTAGTTTAATTAAGTAAATGGGAAACAAAATTTTTGTTTAAAATATCATGAAGTTTTTTTTGGTTCGCTTTTTATGCAAAGGTGTATAACTTAAAGCACTTGTTAGTCGTTAACAATAATGGAAATAAATGAGTAGGAAATTGAGGGTAACGTTTAATAAAGGAATTAATAGATAAACTTGTAGTTTTATGTTTATAAAGTTGGTTGTTGGTCTGCACTTGCTTTAATAAATTTTATGGAAGTAAACTCAGCAGGAAAATTGTTTGTAAATGTGTTTAAATAATTTTCAAATACATTTTTGCTTAATGTCGAAACAAAAGCTTTGCAAGTTTTTCTGGATATGTGTTCCTTTGAAAAAATAATTCCTATATATCCTTACAACCGGGGCGATCATTGAAAGAGTGACATACACGGACACTATACAACCTATTATTTTTTTACTAAATAATAAATTTCCTAATATTTACAAAAAACTAAAAATAAATTAAATTTTTTTCCATTAACTAAAAAAAATCTAAAACATGTTTAAGCCTTATAAATCAATCAAAAGTTTAATTAAAAATTTAACACTTTAATAATTCTTCCCCTCATCATAATCGCTACTAATTTGTTAAATATCTTAAAAAATATTTCTAAGCTTTAGGCTTTATTTAGCAAAATGTAAATTATTACATCTTCACAAAACTAAATAGACATACTGAAAGCCGTAATTAATTTATTTTGAACTTTTTCTTCAAACACATGTTGCTTCAGGGCAATTAACTTACTTCAAAATACGTAGTTTTTTTAATGAAAGCGTTAATAATTTTCTTACATATTTTCTAAAGTTAAATATTGTTTTTAAATTGTGGCATAACTGACGTTATGTTAAAATGTTTAAATGTTAGAGTATAACAAATTGCTAATTTGCCTCATTAAAATATGAGGCTGGGAATTTATTTCATTCGGCATTTTTGCATATTTGCGGATGCCAAAATCTTGTATATTTTTCATCATATTGTTACACTTGATTAGGTTTATGATTTCTTTAAAAGGTATTTTAATAAGATTATTTGTATATGATGCAATATTTTTTTTTAATATTTTGAGGTTGTAAAAGATTTATTAACTATTAAAAATTAAGTTGGTTTAATGTGGGCATATGTTAACTCTTAAATGGATTAATTTGTTTTTTTAAGTTGAAAGTTAAGGTATTAAAAATTATCATAAAATTGTGAAGAAATATATCAGTCCTTTATAAGCAGTTACGTAACAAATCAGGGCCTTTTTCACACATACATATGTATATGTAAATTTTTTTTAAATATTTTGTTATATTTTTCTAAAAGAAACCATATTTTAAATTTAAGTTTTTAAATGCATTTTTAAATGGAAACAAAACGAATGAATAATGAAAGGGCAGTTGATAATGTTGTTGATATTGTTATCGAAGGATAACATTATTATATCCTTTAGGACCTTTTTTTTTTCAACAAAAAGATGTGGGCTATAATTAAGCTAGCAGTTTTTTAAAAGAATTTAATTTTGAATTTGAATTGTCCTCGAATTTATTGTTAATTCCTGAAAACATCTGCAATAGTAGTATGAGATCACTTTTATTAAGCGACAAGAGTTCCTGGTATTCAAATTTAGATCCCTGACACTCTAACATCCTATCCATGTTATGTGGAGCCTATTCTTTCCTTCACATATTCTCCTTACAAACCAAATTAGAGATATATTCCAATATAATAAGCTTACTCTCTCATTTTTAAAATATTTTTTAATTTGTGCAACATGTTTATTAAGAACTGGTGGTGAAAGGTTCACCACCATTTAGAAAATCTTATGTGGCATATCTTATTTATAATGGTAGCAAAAAATATTTAAAAATAGACTTAACAGTTGTTTTGATTTATTTATTCGTTTCTCTTTTATTAGATGTCGAGAAGAACTTAACACTTCAGTATAAAAAGTCACAATTTTTTTTTTTTTTTTAAACAAATACGAAAGCATTAAATACATTAAAAGCCTTAAAATGATTTATAGTTCAACTGGAACAGCTCCATCCTAAAACTAGTAAGAAACTTATAGTCGGGCAAACCCGATCATATTATACCCTACACCACAAGCTACTTCATATAAAATACCACCGTATGCACAAAATTAACGCCGGTGTCTTTCGTAAGTGGAGCAAACCTGATTTTCGGATGACGCAAAAAACATTGCAATATGCATCAAGTAATTACAAAGAAACATTTGCTTATTAAATAAAACTATTTACAACTTTTTTTTGAGCCACTTTTATTTAAACCTAATTTTCTAATTTTTACATAATTTTATATAACTTTAATAAATCAATTTAAGCCGGCTTGTAGCAAAAATATATATTGCATTTACAATTTTAGTTGTAAGTGCCAATTCAGCAACAAAATAATTATATTTACCATTTTTTTTGTGTGAATATCTGCTACAAGATTATGGTCAGTTATGAATTCGTAACCCTGAATGCTCAACCCAGTAGGATATTTGTACACTGAACCAAACAGGTACATAAATACAATAAAAAAGTTAATTGTTTTAATGAATTTTCAAACCACTGGATGTAAGGCTTAACGAATCTATACATTAAACCAATGAACTAATACATGGTTTTAATGAACTTTTGCATTTAATTTGGTTTTATTAATTTGCCGTTAGAAAACAATGAATACGTATTTTGAGGTAATGAAAAAATTCATTGAGTCAAGATATTTTTTCATTATATTATATGATACTTTAATATGAACAATATTTATGTACTGTCACGTTAAGTGAAGGAACTTTTTAATTAAAAAAGTTGATACTTATTTCTATATAATGATTTTAGTATACCTTTCATATATACCTTAAAGTTAACATTGAATATCAATGAATATTTTTATTAAAACAATGTATATATACCATGAATTAACTTAGTTTTAGAAAAATATTAATGAATTTTAAAATATTAAAAATTTTTTGAAGGTAGAGTAATATTTGAGGTGTTTATAGTATCAAATTCTTATTCGGGAAAGACATTTGTATGAGTCACATAGATACTCAGCAGCTGATGATAAACAAAAATGTCCAGGGACAAAACTTTGTGAAGAAACGATGAAATCTGAGGCAGTTATAGCCTAAAATAAGTATAGAGGGAGAAAATCAAAACGAAACGATCATATCTATTATATTCGGGTTAGTAGTTGGTGGTAAAACGGCAACAGCATTTGCTATATTTTGTTAAAAAAAAATAGAATACTCTTTAAAGCACTTATGCCCGAAAATATTTATTCCGGGAAAATTTTTGTATGAATGTTGTGCAAAAAAAATTAACAAAGTATTCCATCTAATTCAAATTTAATAAATATATCTTCAAAAATGCGACCTTAATTTTGTTCACAAAGATACACACCTGGGCGGACAGACAGAAATTTTCTATTCGACTCAGGAAGTAATTCAAAGTCGGTTGACTAACTATTAGCTTTCCTCTTCTACCACGTTTGTGTTGTAGTTTTAAAAATTTTTACTAAAATGAAATACATCAATCGTATTTATTTAAATCGTTTCTTAATAAATCTATTAACATATTTGCTACGTTCACAGGTTAACCACAAATAAAAGCTGCATTCAAATATTTAATATAAGAAAATTAAAACCACCCAATAATAAAAAAACCAAAGTATGCATAAATGCTTTAAAATATGCAGCGTATCAAAATATAATATATATGTAAGTATTTTTAAAACTTATTCGACATTCAGACCCACCGCTGTTAAAAACTAATTAAAAACTTTTAGTAACAGGTCGAAAATTGACGGTTTACTGACCACGGCTTTGCTTTTGAAGATCACAAAATAGGCACTGGCGCATTTGTAAATTAAACAATTTAAAAACTCTTAACAAAAATTAGCATAATCCCGTGAATATTTTGAACAACTGTAGTAATTATTTATTAACAAGACCACTTGTACCACCTAATGTGGTTTACCTTTATAAAACCATGATAATGATATTGGTGTGGTCTTCTGAGCCGAAGATTAAAAGTGATTGTTTTCGTTTAAATTATTTTTTTTTTAAGTTTTTACAAACATTTTAATATAAATAAGCTTGAAAAAGACAATTTATCAATTTTGAAAAAAGAGAAATAAATTTTTATGTCTACGGCCATTTTACATTAACTTGTTCGGCCAAATCAAAAAACACAAAATTTAAATTAAAAAATTCACACAATTATCAGCGATTTGCTTTTTTATTTGGAGCCTACTTGTGTGAAATTTATTAGTTTTATTTTCTTGTTGCTTTTGTACAATCATCTTCATTTTATATGCTTTAAACCAAAACTATGTTGCTTTTATTTCTTTTGATGCGGCTGTCTTAAAGAATTTAAAACAATAATTTGATTGCCACCACCACCAGCATCACCGTTCATTCAGCTCATCCAATTTATCTAACCATGTTAAGGCTGCTTGGAATGTAAAATGTATAAATGATGTTTTGGCTGATTGTGTGGTAGTCTTTCTGTCCGCACTTACATATGCCTATGACTTAATAGGCCTCTGAAAACCAATAAAAGCTCTGTTGGTGGTCAACATCTTTGTTGCCGATATTTTTCCACTTGTTGTGAAAATAGTAAGAAATGTTGCTGTTTTTTTTAGCTGTTGTTGTTTGTATAGCTTTAGTTGCAACAATTTAAAAATGGCAATGATGTCCCTAAATGATGCTTTACATATCATAGTAAAGATTGTAGCGATCATTACTATTTTCCAAAGATCATAAGGCTAGTTTTGTAGAAAATAAAAAAAACGTTTTTAAGTTTATATGTTGTATGCGAGATTTTTGGTTTTGTTGTAGATTTTTTTGTGGAATATTTTTATTTGTTTTGACATTGGCAACCACCAAGTGTTGTGCTGTTAAAGACAAGATCATTAAAGTGGCATATAACATGTTAGTAAAGAGATACAACAAAAGTTAACTAGCTGATGTTTCTTTTTTTAGTCACAGGTGCTACCAGATTTTTATTTACTTTAAAACATTTATGTTCAAAGAAAATTGAATTATTTATGCTCCACTTTACTTATCTTTTTATTCAAATTTAATATTTACTTGAACACAAATCAGAAAATCACCTAAAATTCAATATAATTTACAGAGGAAATTTATCTAAAATTTACTTCATGTCTGGCACCTCTTTAAGAACTTTCCTTTAAAGTAAAGGAAACAACCTACATACATTGACGCGTAAAAAATAAAAAGTACCTGTTCTTTTAACGAAATTTAGTTATTCTCACACCACCAAGAACAACAATAATTGTAAAAATGTCTGCATAAAGAAAGAAACAAAATTTAAAAATAATAACTAAGTGCCACTATCATTACACAGAAAGAAAACTCGCTTTCTAATATCAAGAATTTTTTTCTTGAATTTATCCAAAATCTTTCCTGAAATTTTTAAGTACGATCCGTACTTACATTTTCTTATATCAAGCCTATATGGATTGCTTCAACCAATCAATGAGAAAAAAGCTTGTTGTTTTAACATATTATTTTACATTTGAAAACAAAGTGTATAAAATAAAGATAAAATTAAAAAAAAATTCATTAAAATTCATTTTTTTAAATAAAGCTCCATAAGTCAAAAAATGACATTTCATTTTCGAATTAATCCCGTTTGCGGCTTAAAGCAATCCTTTTTTGGGTTACATCAAGTACGGTTCCGAACTTAAATCAATCCTTTTTTGGCTTAATTGTGGCCAAAAGTAAGAAATTCGTGCTTAAAAAATTTTACTTGGAGTAAGAAATTTCGTACTTGATTTAAGAAAAACTGTACTCACCGTACTTTTGACACCGCTATGGCTTGATTTAAGCAAAGTTTTCTTAGATAATTTTTTGCGTGTACAAACCCAAAGACAAGAAGTCTTAAAAGATTTGGAAGTATAAAAAACTAAAGGGTGTCTGGGGGCAAAATTATTTTAAAAATTAATAAACGATGCGGTGGGAGGGTGGCACCGTTAGAATTATCGATTGTGCGGAGACATTCTTTAAAAATAACTTTGTGACAATTATTACGTTTGTTTTAAAGTTTAAAAATACAAATCTGCTACCAGACACCCTGTAGATATATAGACAGTTAAGAAGCGACTAGTGTAGTAGACTAAAGTGCCGCTTAACTGACAATTTTTGATTGAATTCCCACACGAGTTGTAAAGGCCGTCTTTATTGCAACACAAAGTTGTAGTAGTTGTTGTTTTAAACAGAGATATATTTATATCTATAAGTGCGTGTGTATGGGTGACAGAGTGTGTGAAAAATTGATAGACATCTTAAGATGAAATCATTTTTTTTTAATTTCTAAATGGAGCACCACAAGACATAAATAAATATGGCTGTGGAAAACTTTGATAACGAGCGGAAACTTAAACTGTAAACTATTGTATTGAAAAGATTTAAACCAGGGATCGGTTACTGCAAGTGAACTCCTGCTGCTAAAGAGAGCAGGCTGAAAAATTATTTCAAGGCTAGACAGTTTATTGGAAAATTTTTTTTAAATTTTTATCGAATCTGTTTACGGAAGGGAAAAAGGGTGGTTTGTTTTTGCACATGGTGTAATATTTGTTTTTTTTTTGTTAACCAAGGAGAGGCATAAGAACTCTTCTGCCAACTAAATGAAAATAAATAATGTACAGGGATTAGGTATAAACATAGTGAGGCATCAATTTAAAGCTGCATTATTTGAGACGCAAATGTAAAGTTATTTGAGCTCCTTGGTTTACATGGAAGTTTTTTTTGCGCGAAAGCTTTCAAAGGTCAAATATTATATAACTACCTATAAATCTATATCTCCTAATAGCCCAGGCAGGGTATTTGCAGAGGAAATGAAAAAAAAATGTCCCCTTCTTTTTGCTATTCCTGTAACAGTGATCCTTAGAAGGAGTCCCTTTGCGTATCCATTTAGCACTTTGGGGCCCAATCTTAATATGAAAAGAGGATAACATTAGTTTAAAACACATGCATGTTCCCGGAATATGCGACCTATTCTCAGTCCTTTCAAGAAATTTTTTTAAGGTGCGGCCTTTGATAGTCCCATTTGGAATTGCGACTAAAATAGCATACGAGGTATGTAAAGTTATTCCAAGTTTAGGCTTTATGTTCGCCTACTTATTACCAGGGCAACTTTCATGGCCAGTGGCCCCAACAAAATTAATATAAATAATCCTGGACAATCCTAGTTTCATTGGCAAACCAGTAATGACGTAAGAATGTGATAACTTAGTAAAAGAAGTGTTTCCTTACTATAAACTGAAATTCCAGTATTTCTGCTAATATTCCTGGCACGAAGCAGTCTGATGGGTCTAAAATAAATTGCCTTTCTCAGGCATATGATATAAGGGACTTATCCTTAATTTTTTAAAGTAGATGACGTATCCTACATAAGGTTCATCTTAAAACTACCTTTAGAAGGTATGATGTCATCAATTCCATTGGTATAACCCCCCTCTCATTTCTAGAAGTATAAGAACCTTGAACTCTTAAGTAACATAGTCAGAAGGTTGTTTCTGAATCAAAGGCAATGTGATCAAGATATTCAGATATTCCATATGGTTGTACATCTTTGATCTTTACCATTCCAATGATCTGAACCTTGCTGCGCTTCTAGCAGATAACGCCATTATATGAAAATCAATAGAAACAAGAAAGAGTATAGTGATCAGTGTGTCAAAGGGCTAGTATACATTCACGCCATGGCATTGACATTATCTACCATAAAACAAAGTTTTAAATTGAAATGTCGAAAACAAGCATTAAGGGCTGCCTAATGTATATTTGTATCTGGGTTCTACTTGCGCAAGGTCCACATAAGTCAATACAGCGGAGCTCTAAAATGTTACTAATAAAATTACGTACAAAAAAACGTTAATTTAATTACCGAAAAATATTTTGAAGCTTGAAAAAACCCAGACACAAAATCATATTTTAGGTGCGACAAAAATGTCGAAAACATTTTGTAGCGAACAGTTCTGACCAACCTCGTATCCTTTTGTCAATCTTAAATTTTCTGCATTATGCCTTAAAATCAGCTACACGTTTGACTATCTTGACATATAGTAGTCCCACAGCATGTTATCACTTACTTCGTCTGATCAAACAGCAGTATTGTACCACTAACACCAACTAGTCACTCAAAAGCGCGACATTTTAACTAACCAATCCATCGATCAAACGTATCAATTATAATGACAGCGCGCGTTTCTTAATTTTTTTCTCTTGAGCTCATTTAAGCTTTAAGGTTTTTATCCTACATTTATATCTTAGATGGCATATCGTCAACATAGCCACCTATCAAGAAAACTACCATTAAATTTGAATAATATTAAAGCAACACATTGTGTGACAGCATGTGTGTGTGTCATCGCCGTAATAACTATGCTGCTCCAAAGACCCACAATATGCTTTTAAAAAAGTTGTTTCCTTTGAACATTATTTCTATAACCATAGTTTGTGCTGCGCATTTTAATGCATAATATGACTTGCGATTAAAAAGGCGATTGTGTTAAAATGCTTAGAGAAAAACAAACAAACTTAAGGAATAATTTAAGTCGATGAAAAAAACTGCACTTGTTGTCACCATTGGTGCAGCGCGCCTTTGACTGGCTGCATGAACTGCAGTTCTTAGATCCGAAGTGTTGGACAGTTGTAAATATAAGCGCCTTTGTTTGTTGCAGTATCCTGTATTCCATTTACTACTTATAGTAGCCAGTAACTGCTTTAATGGTATTTAGTTTTTGTAAAAGCTACTTTGAAATTCTAATGCGTTTTTTCTTCACTTCAAATCTGATAACAAGTTGACAGATAGTTAAGTCTTGTTAAGTTAAGATTTTAACGAGATGGTTAATATTTTATATTCTCTCACACATATCATATTGAGAGTATGATGTTTTAATAAGGCAAGGTGTAAAAGTAATTTCGTTAAGTCTTTTGTTTGACTCATAAAATATTGCAGAAACGGTGAGATGACTCGCTTAATACCATGAAAAACTTAAACCTCACAAAAAAAGGACAAAGTTCCATTTATGTTAGTATAAAATTTAAAAATTTCCCTCCTTGTTTTAAGCAAATGTCTTAACGAATTAATTTTTTATCAGCTCTAATATTTATTTATTTCAACCATAATTGATATCGATAGTTAATACAGAGCTTTCGACGAACGATTGATTGATCATTAGCGGTAGATATTCATTAATATTTTATACACAATAATGCCAAATGGCTAACAAGTGCATAATTGAAATTAGTTACTGCAATTAAATAAACTTAATTGTTTATTTTATTTTATAAGAAAAAGGCTTTTAATACTAAATCTTACTTTGACTTTGGCAACGGCAGTAACTTATTGCACATTTTTAGGGCTTTAAATTCCAAAGTCTACCCTTTTTGTCTGCACCGCCTAATTGCACAAATTTTAAGCGGAAATGTTTAAAATTTAAGTCTTAAGACGCCTTTTTTATAACTGGCTGCAAATCATTTAAAACATTTAATTGTGAGCGGTTTAGCCTGAATACCTGGAATTGATTGTCTTGGTTTTTAGTTAATGATTGCACACAGGAAATACAAGATTTAGCAACAGGTTGATGGTAATATTTAATCATCTTCCTACACTTAAAGTTTATCGAACGCCCGCGCCTTAATTTAATGGTGTTGCTATCATTAAGAAGATAAATGAAAGCGACTGTAATAAGTAATCGTTTAAGGAGTAATTGGAGAATCAAAAGATGCAGGAATGAAAATGTGCATCATTGCGTGGTTTTTTTATGGAAAAAGAAACAGAGATTATAGATACTTATTTAAACAGAGTGTTTTAAGCTGCATAAGAATTTAAAATTATTATACAACGCAGGGGTTTTGTTGGAAAAATTTGTCATATTATTTTCTGGCTGATACTTTCATGGAAATTTTCTAACTCCAACAGCAGAACTTTTAACTACTTTTTTTAAGCTGCCATATGGCGTCTAAAATTTGTAGCCGAATTAGTTTTTTAATGAACAAAAAGCGCGCTATATGGCAAGTAACGCGTATATGTTGAAACAAAATTTCTCTGGTATTGATATGATTAATTTTTTGAGACCATCATCATTTTGTTTAGTGGCAGGCAGCCCCTTGCTCAGTGTAAAAAAAGAGGGTTTTGTCCTTGCTCCAAGCATTGAATACTTGCGTGCTAGGCTAAGCATGTTGAACCTTAAATGCTTTACGAACTTTGCAAAAAAATTAATTTTTTATATTTTTGCCTGTCAAAAAAAGAAGATCTTTCGATATTGATAGTTTTCATTTAGTAAGAAAAACAAGCGATAATTATAAAATTATCTTTGATCGTGATATCCCCCGTTCATAGAAGGTGTTTCAATGGCAACCATTTTTTGAAAAGATACAGCCTTATTGTCAATCATAAACACCATAACGTGCAGCAACCTTTGGTGGATGACATATCTTATCTTATTTTATATATTTTTTCGTTTATGATATTTGCATTTTTGAGGCCCCAAAGCCAATGAATCTGGTTAATAACGTATCCACAAATGTATATTGAAACAGGCCTTGTTGCACATAATGAGTTTCGGCTAAACTTATCTTCCTCGTTGCTAAGATTTCGAGTAGCTTAGGCAATTGTTATATTCTATTTTCCCTGAATTAAAAAAGTTCAGTTATTTCACCATGATGACCATTGCTTAAAACATCGAAATGCTACAGACACATGAAGAATCAGCAGTAAGTAAGTCTACGAATACTTCTGTGAAAACAACTTAGGTGTTTAGTTATTGGTTATGGTTAATTGTTTAAGAATATGACAAAAGTAGTAATTAACCCACTACTTCGTAGGCGTGTGGTCTTTAAAACAATATTAATCCAGAATCTTTAATTTTTAAATTTTTATTATATTTAGTGTGTGAAAAATAAAGGAAGTTGACCTCAATTTCATATCTTTTGAATTAAAGTCTTAATAAAATTCAGAAAACACCGAAATTCCCATAAGTACTTTTTGTCCAATCGGGGTCAATATGACTTAATATTGTACTTCTAGATTTATAATCTCAAAAATAAATAAAAAAATTTACAACAAATGTTAAAAAAAATATATTTTTAATCACATAGATGACTACAGAACTCAAACTGGGTCATATATTAAGTCCCAAAACTTTAAAATCTGCAGAAAAGCAAACTATACCAAAAATGTAACAGAAGTTCTTTTTGTCCACACAGTTGTCTTCTGGCCTTATATGGGGTCCATAACTCTTCCTTTTATATTTCTAAAAAGTATTCCAAATTTAAAAAAAATATTTTTATGCTTAATTGCCTTTAATCTTAGTTAGAAAGATTTGATTAGAAAAAATTTCTTTTGGTTAATTTAGTTAGCATCTGGCCATTATGGGGGTTTATATATTTTATATTTCTATACGAATAATCTCATTAGTAAATGCAAAAGAGTACCAAAGTAAAAAATTTTAAATTTTTAGTAAAAAATTTTTAAAATACAGAAAAAACGTGCTCAAGTTTTTAAGGCCATTTTACGGCAACTGGCTAGGAAAAACCAAAAAAATACTAAAATATAATCTTAAACCTCTTATTTTGGAGACCTTTTGCACGCAATTGGGACTAAGTTTCTACTTTAATTGGTTCAGAGTTTAAAACATTCCCCTGAAAAGACCAACAAATTTTTTAATGAAATATAATATGAAGTGTGTTCCATCTTTATTGGTTTTAAAGTATCTGAAAGTACCTTAAATAACAATTTATAAATTTTATCCCTTCTTTTTTGGTCTATAAGTCACAAATTGTATCTAAGTTCGCTATAGGCAAAATCTGAGCACCGCGCCATTATGTTTTCTCTTAACTTACGTACGTGTGCGCACATATTGTGAAATGTGAATGAATGAGTCTTATAAGAGCATTTAAGAAGGAGGATTATGTTATCGCTTTTTGCTTAAATTACACAAACAACAATGTAAAATTAACACCAAAAGTGCGTTCCTTAGGAAATCCTGAACAGCAAAAATCCTATTGCAGATTTTTAGTATGTCTGATATAAACAGTATCAGAAGATTTTTTCTTAAATTTTCCTTCCAAGGTATATAATTTAGAAGACAGCAGTAGCTTTTAGATTTTTCCCCATTTGGTTCATTTGCAAAAGGGGCAACCCTTCGTAGCCAAGTTGTCTTAAGTTCTGTCTTAGTGGAGCTAAACACTGGGAGTGGCAGTCCAAATTTTAAGGCTTCAGCTTTAATATATATATAGGTTTACCTTGAATATCAACAGCATGTACATTTGTGTGTAGGTATATAATTGTTTCCAATATCCCAGCAAACTTAAGCTATCTATTTGTTATAGGTTGATTTAAATGAGGTAGAAGAGTATTTTTTAAATCTTTTTCGATGCTTTCGTTGCAATTCCGCTTGTTAAAGCTTGAGTTTTTACCCTTGGTTGCTCTTAGAAAATTATTATTAGACCTAATATTAAATACCAGTAAACATTTCAAGTATTCCAATAATCCAAATCACGAAATATAATATTTAAATTACATATATGTTCCTTTCTAATTAAATTCATAGCAACAATTTAAATTATAAAAATTTGACTTTTTTTCCTTAAATAAACCTGTATAGCAGTATTTTCCTATTCTAAAAATATAAAAGCACAAGCATAAAAATAATTTTTTGCTTAGCTACTGGATAACAAACAGGACGACGTGGATAAGGATTGCAAAAACCATATACATGCCTTTAAAGAAAATTTGTTGCATGTAGGAAAAAAATTAAAAGAAATGAAAAGAAGCTCACATACTTAAGCAAAATACTTGGAAACGGTATTGAAACAATCAAGTCAAGACACCCGCTATAAAAGAAAAGAAAAAAACAGAACTGATCACAAAAAAATGCGGCCCTTTTGGTAAACATTTTTTATTTGTCCTAATTTAAAAAGGCTTGGGCAGTGTATAAAACTGCTGCATAGACTTGGGAACATATAATTTTTTTGCTCTGGGTTAAAAATTAGAAAAAAATCTGTTAAGTAAAAGTTACCTGAATTGTCAAACAACAAATCGGCAGGCTATAATTTTTTTTGTTAAGTAAGTTTGCTATTTTTGACAAATGTATCGTAACTGGCATCACTACTGTGAATAAGCTCAGTAATTACTTTCGGATTAGTTGCGTAAGGAACAAAGTTTTTATAAAAAAAATTTTTTTTTTTGCAACTTCTTTCTTTAAACAAGTGTGATTTTTTTTCTGGGGTATTTTTTTAAGCAAGAGAAATACGATGTGTTGTTTTTTATTTTCCATAGTTATTTGAAACCAAATGCATCGTTACGCACTCATAAAATTTTTAGAATTATGAAAGCCGGTAGAATATTTATTTCTGTTTATTTATTGGTTTTATTTTTGAACATGATCAATCCCTTCCTTTATCAATTTGGGTGTGTGCATCGTTCGAAGTCTTTTGCAATTTATATTCAAGCGAATGTCTGCTTGTTGGCTTTGTCCGCTTATGATCACTACACTGTCTGAAGCATTTTTTTGTGGATTTTTGCGGACTTGTTGATGTTGATATTATTAATTTATTATTTAATCAGTTGGTGTGGTTTGACTCGCCCTGAATGGCATTTTTTTTTTTTTTGCTTTTTGTTCTATATCGTATACATTTTGATTTTTTTTTTTTTGTTTTTTTAATTTTTGTTTGTTTGCAAAACGCAACGATCAATGACTGTCCGGCCGTAGCAAGTGTATTCCAATGTTTTTCCTTGGTTGCTTTATTTTTCAGATCATCATTTTGCAAAGTTTTTTTTTGTTATTATTTGCTGCCTTCTTTTTAAACTTTTAATTCATAATGAAAACATGAAAAACAAACTCCTTTGGTGTCCATCATAAACGTTTAGGGTTCGTTATGTATTTTATGATATTTTTTTTTTTCAGCGAAAGAAGTGGTTCCGTTTAAATTGCATGACACAACACTTAATTTTATAATTGTTCTTTAACATTTTTATACAGGTTGTTTAAGAAAACAACAAATACAATGTGTATATAAGAAATTATTAAACAGAACTACAAGGGAAAAAAATATTAAGCATTTCTTTGATCACTGATCAGTATTGAAGAAGGCCACAATTTAATAATGATGACACTTAAAAATTTATTGCAATTTATTACGTCACCTTAAAAAATACTGATAAATGTGATAATGATCGGATTGTTTTATGAGTTTTTTTTTTGTTTTGTTGGTCTTAAAAATTTTCCAGAAACTGTTAAAATCGTATCGATTAAATTGTTTGAATTATTGCTGAGAGACAATCATTGTGTTAAGACTAGGGTCTGATTAATGAAAACATATTTTAATTTCTGGCTAAAAATATTTAAGTTTAAGGACCAAGAAGACTTAAAAGACAAACAATTTTTTTTTATTCCCTCAGAGTTGTACTTCAGTAAGAAATTTTGTTACTCCTTAAGAATACAGAAAACAAAAATGAAGTTTTCTGGTTTATCAAATTACCAATTTTTTTAATACCCAAAAAATAGCTCGGAATTGTGCACGGATTGTCTCGAATTATTCTCAGTTTTTCCAGAAGCTCCATTTACAAATACAAAAGCAAATATTGTCAAATCAAAAAAAAATAGTAAAATAATGCCGGACGTTGTCAATTCAAGAATGCCTTGTAGTCAAGTAAAAAACGCATACTCATTGCTACCAGAAAAAAACAACAATAACCCTGGGGTTCAAGGTAAAATCATGCAATGTAATGAATTCAAGGCGCTTTATTTCTTTTGTTAAACGACAACAGTCTCCTTAATGCCAAATATTTTTTCTTGGTTGAGCGAATATGTTAAACAGAGCGCACGAGAGCTAAACAGTGTTACAAAAAATGTTCAACTCTTCCCCCATTTCACCACAGACTTTGACTTGAATCTATGCTTTTGTTACGAAAATTAGTTGGGGATTAAACGTCCAAACTTTTTTCGTAGGCAAATAATTCTTCAATTCGCCTAGTTTATTCGAAATTCAATTCTTATATTTGTCCAAGGGCATACAGTTCACCATTTACTTATACGCGCTATCAATTAAGGAGCAGGTGAGGATTGGGTAGATTGCCTTGATAGCCACCCAATTTTAATACGGATGCAAAATAAGCGGCTAATTTGGTTCCTATCCCCTCCTCCATTTCTAGCAAAATGGGCATGTTCCTGTTCTTGTCATTATTATTGAGAATTTTTTGTTTGCCGCAGAGTTTTCTTTTCAATCATAAACACCCTTATGTTTCTAATGTTTTTTTGGTTTCAGTTGCAAGGCTGCCGATAACCCAATTTTGTCCTTCCTAGCTTAGAGTTTTGCTACTTTACTTTACTTTTCAACATGGCGCGATTTCACCTTACGGAATATGTTTTTGAAAACCAGGACTTGCAGATTGCCTTTTCTTCACTAGCCCTTAAAGGGTTTCAGATTTTTGTGTACCTTCTTTCACAAAGCTTCTTGTACTTCTCGCGGAGATTGCTGGCTATATTTACAACTCTAACAACTCTTAAATTCTGCACAGTTTGGAGTCATTCTCGAAGGTACATATGTAGTGGAATGGCTTGATGTGGTGGCCCCTTTTATCAATTTTAAGTGAAACTTATGCTGAAATCATAAGCCATTATCTGCGCTCTGCACAGACTTTTAAAAAAAATTCTTATTTAATGTTTCCAATCCAGCATTGTGTCTACCAAAGTATTATTTCTTCAAAGCCAAGGTAACTGAGGCTCTGTAAGCTATCCTAAAATCTTTTTTAGAATCTCGTTGGTAAGCAACATTTCTAGTTCATCCAAAATATTTTACTTCAGGTCATTACGTAGATACCTGTTAGTGAAATACTAAATCTTTGCTATCCGCAGTAAGGAGGAATAAATTTACGTTCCCTGTTGCGAATCGATTTCAGGGCCAAAATGTTTGCCAGATTTGATTTCAATAGGGAGCCACGCTCTTGATACTTAGCTTGGTGATATGGCTGCTACCATTTGTATTTTTTGTGCTAATAGTGTTGTATTCGAAATATGCCTGATATTTTCTTGGGGGCTGAGTATTAAGTTTAGCACGTAGTATATAAAAAAAAAGTTTTAGTGCGTTCTTTCGGGCGTCAGGACAGCCGCGAAAAGACTGTGTCTAACGCTTGTTCTTGAGACACTATAAGATCACATTAAGGCTCTCTTACCCCAAGATTAGTTTGTAATGAAAAAATTCCTGATATTAGTTAAAATTTTTCTTTCAATTTCTTCCAGTTAAAATCTTGTTAATAATTTATTTAGAATTTCTTTTAATTTTAAAGTAATTATTAAAATATAACAATTGGTGTTAAACATTTTTTTTAATGTTTAAGGATTTTTCGAAGGGTTTCTAAGTTTAACTTTATTACTAAAAACTTTTTAACCAATATAAATCTATACTCTATTCAACTGCAGATATTGAAAAATGGTGGTATAATATTTAAATTTGTACTCTTTTTACGAGAACATGTAACTAAATGCTAATTAATTTTGACTAGAAACTATTCAAATATCGCAAATGTATTATTTATCGCCTTAAAAAGCAAATGGAAAAAAATAATCTACGCATACGCATAAAGACATTAAAAAACCAAATCGAATAAAAAACAAAAATAAAAAAAATACACTTAAACAAATATAATTTGCAAATAAATTTAAAAATCGCTTAATTTAATTTTTTATTAATATGCAACTTTAACAACCAATAAATTACCATGGGTAGCAAGATTTCAAACCCAAAATTTAAAAAATAAAAATAATAGATTAAAATGTTGCGAAAAAACGTAAACTAATCCATTATTTCAAACTTATTGCTAAATGTTAATGTATGCATTCTTACAAAAAAAAAAACCAATAAACAACAAAATGTCGATTGCCAAGGTATATTGAACAAGGTAGGAGCAACTGATCAGTTGACTATTATATATATGAATATACTTTGTGTATCTGTGATAGAAACATTTTTGAAAACTAACTAGAATTAAGCAACAACAAAATACATGCGGATTTTTACAGGAAGTTATTTTTGTAGGGACGAGGTCACCTTATTATACCACCATGGCAATAGCAGTTCAATGGATAATTTATCTTTATTTTTTCCTCAGGCATCTTATACCACTTAGACATTTGAGAATTGCAATTAAAAATTAATTTATTCGTATGTATGAATAAATACACGTAAGATTAGAGTGAAGTGCAGTGTTATGTTCTGTTGAGCAGTGTTGCTACATTCAAATAAACAAGTGCGTTAAAAATTAATAGTCTAGTAATTGAATGTAAAATTTCTTGCCAAACATGATGTTTAATTTTACTGACCAGTTAAAAGCTGGTATAGGAGAGGGCTGCTGAAAAGTAGTTGTAAGTAACTAAGATGTTAAATAAATCGTTCACATAAAGTAATTGATTTAACAGGAAAAGAAAACAAATAAGACCCAATAAAAAACAAAAATACAAATTTAAATTAAAAATAATTTATGGTTTTTGTTAACATTTTCGTTTAAAATATAAGTAAATATATTGTATAGATGCTGCTCTTTTTTTTTTTTGTTTAATACTTCTTTCTTTGTAAAAAAATCCTTTTTATTTTGTGGTAATTGTTTAAAAAAAGAAAAAAATACTTTTTTTTTAATTCGTTTACCAAACAAAAGAACGTTGTTGGTGCTGCTTTTGACCCAAGGACAAAATCACCTGTACCCGTATAAATATAATGAACCTGCTGTAGGCTCATTATTATTGCCAACATTAATTTTGTTTTATTTTCATGCGAGACTTAAAAAAAATTCAAAATAATAAGAGACGTGCAAAGGCAATGAGCCACAAACAATATGTAGTTGTGACGACTTTTTTTGTTGTAAAGGTGCTTATTTTAAATCAACAAGATCAGCACGATCAACAAGTGCGTACAGTGGGCTACAAAATGGAGGGAACAAAGCTGTATTTTATTCGTTGGACTTTTGGCGTTTCATATTAAGATAATGTTTTAAAGAGAACCAAAGAAATAAACTAACTGCATATAAAGGGGTCCCTAAGATATATACATGTGTTTCCATGTTTTTTTTTCAATGAATGTTTCACCAATTAATTGAAAAACAAGTGTAAAGAAAGCCATGAATATATTCATCAACGCTTAGTTAATGAAGCAGCGACATTTAGAGTCAAAAAAAATATCTCAAGGGCAGTTTTTATATGTAAAAAAATCACAAATGGATAAGCAATTTTATAGGTCAAGTTCCTGAGTAATCGATACTAAAGATATACAAGTTTTATAACAAAGCTCAGAACAACAACAACAAACGTTGAAGTTTTTCGATTACCTGTAACTTTCAATCTTTTTCTCAGATATTTATTTAAAAAAAAAAATTAATCTCCCTAAAATAAAATTAAAATAAAATAAAATAAAATAAAATAAAATAAAATAAAATAAAATAAAATAAAATAAAATAAAATAAAATAAAATAAAATAAAATAAAATAAAATAAAATAAAATAAAATAAAATAAAATAAAATAAAATAAAATAAAATAAAATAAAATAAAATAAAATAAAATAAAACAAAATAAAATAAAATAAAATAAAATAAAATAAAATAAAATAAAATAAAATAAAATAAAATAAAATAAAATAAAATAAAATAAAATAAAATAAAATAAAATAAAATAAAATAAAATAAAATAAAATAAAATAAAATAAAATAAAATAAAATAAAATAAAATAAAATAAAATAAAATAAAATAAAATAAAATAAAATAAAATAAAATAAAATAAAATAAAATAAAATAAAATAAAATAAAATAAAATAAAATAAAATAAAATAAAATAAAATAAAATAAAATAAAATAAAATAAAATAAAATAAAATAAAATAAAATAAAATAAAATAAAATAAAATAAAATAAAATAAAATAAAATAAAATAAAATAAAATAAAATAAAATAAAATAAAATAAAATAAAATAAAATAAAATAAAATAAAATAAAATAAAATAAAATAAAATAAAATAAAATAAAATAAAATAAAATAAAATAAAATAAAATAAAATAAAATAAAATAAAATAAAATAAAATAAAATAAAATAAAATAAAATAAAATAAAATAAAATAAAATAAAATAAAATTAAATAAAATAATATAATATAAAATAAAATAAAATAAAATAAAATAAAATAAAATAAAATAAAATAAAATAAAATAAAATAAAATAAAACAAAAAAAATTTAATAGTAATGTCGTCGATATTTGATTGGCTGATACCTGAGATCAAAGCTAAGCCCTTGTTTTATTTTACAAGCCACTGCCCCACTGTTCAGCCATCCAACCAACCAACGCAATTTATATGTGACCAGAGGCACACTTGCTGTTCAGTTATAAGCGACAAGTAAATGTGCTATAATTTGCTGTAAGGAATTTTCAATACAATTCAAACACTGCTTTAAATATTTCCCACTAACTAACAAAGAATGCATGCATCTCTAGATGTCAATATAATCTTTCTATAAGTTTTATTTAATTACAAAGTAGTACTTTTCAAAGCAATAAAAAAATTTAGATTTAAACGGAGGGCTTGGCATTCTAAATTTTATCCAAAAAGTCAATCTTAAAGTAACTGAAATCAATAATAAATTTACTTTTGACAAAAATGTTACAAACAAAACAACAAATTTAACATGACTGCAGCCCTTGTTTTGGTGGTGGACATACATAAATATACAATAAATGTTTTCTTTATTTATAGTACCCACAAACAGTAACAAAGAACCGTTTACAGCTTTCCTAGCCACTACAACAGGTACTTAAAGTGAAGGGCCTAAGAGCACTTGATATAGCTTGTATTTATCCTACACATCATTATCATCATTAACATCTTAGTCATCATCTTGAAATATCGTCATTATTATCGTCTCACATAAACACAACCCACATGATTGCAATTGCACTTAAAATCTACTAGACGTGCACTCGGCCAATAATCCACGGTATAATCACCTACAAAACGGCCCTTAACAACAAAACACCACCGCACACCAGCATAATAGAACAACAGTCAGTATGCAGTAAGTGGTCATACAAATGCGTACATATAGACACACTTAAGTTCAAAGCGAACTATGGAAAAATACCCAACTCCAACTCAAAATGAATTGGCAAGATCAATATTGTAAAGAAATAATACTTGTACTTGAATAAAAACGTGTATAGCTTCAAGGGCAAAAGTAAATCAGTTAAAAAGAAGAACGAATAAATAAATTTCAAAAACCCAAAGAAAAATATTCAACTAGCAGGTTGTTTTTGTTTAACAAAAAAAGATTCTTAGGAAATACAATAAAGCTTAGCTTTTTTTTGTTTCATTTCTAAAGACACGATTTTTAACGAGTTAAAAATGAAACTCATTTCTTACGAAAATTTAATACTAAACAAACGCATGATCAGCAAAACAAAAGATATCCCATTGAAAGCAGTAAAATGCTCGTAACGAAGTTAAAAAAACAAAGTAAAATTATAAAAATACGTTACGCATTGAATTGATTGTTTTTCTTCTTCTTTTTGGTTTTAACCACATAACTTGCCGCAAATGAATGCGTGGCAGATAAGTGTGTATTATTGGGATAAAATTTTAAAAAACGCTGAAATAGATGATTAACCATTGAAAAAATAAATGATAAGCAATATTAATCAGAATTTATATTGTTTATGTAGTTATGGACGTAGTGGAAAGACTTTATATTGTTATATTAATTTTAATAACCATGTGATTCTGTTTAAGTACCACAATATTCACCTGTAAGTTTTTATATGCCCTCGTTTCAGTTTTCCCAGCAGATTTTTGTAATTTGGGTCTCGATTTGTTCTAATTGTTTAAAAATTTATAAAATTTCCCCAAAGAATTGCTTAAGCATATATATACCCTTCCCATAGTGAAAAAGGAGTATGCCACTCTGTCAAGATTTCTACAATATATGGAATGAAGGCCTTTTAATCGAAAATGGAATTAATTACCAATATGATTAAATCACTCAATAAAATATTCAAACTTGCAGATATCACAAAAATTAGTTATAATTTTCTTAATTGTAAAAATTAAAAAAAAAGCTACTTTTGTCTAGGGCTTGGACTTGGGTTACTTGTTTGGCGTGCGAGTGCTTTAACCACTGCGCCTGGTGAAAGCAGGCCACATTTATTCTTTTACATATTTTTTTTATAAATTTTACCTTTTTGGGAAAAAATACTGTAAGACGTTGAAAAATTTTTTTTTCCAATCAAAGACTTAGGATTTTTATTACTGAAATGATCAAAATTAAAGTTTAATTGAACAATTTAATTATTTGATAAAATAAACAAGTAAAATAATTTTTTGATAAAAACACTTAACAAAAAAAGGGACAAAAGTAAAACACAAAATATGTACTGACTGACCCAGTCTAGCATTGAACCTGGAACCCTTAGATTATTAGGCTAAGGGTTCTTACACTGTACCAACGGTTCATGTGAAAATTTCTATGCAAAAGTATTGTTTTTTAAGAACTTGTAAATAAGCATTATTTTTGGCTTTTATTTTTCAAATACAATTAGGTCGTGAATTTAATTTTTTATTAAAAATCGTTGAAATTTTTTTATTTATTGTATTAATTGAAAAAATATACGGAGAGGCTCAGTACTGACGAAAGCCCCTAAAATGTTTCAAATTCACCGCGGCATTTTAATAAAAAAGAATACAAAGAAATCCTTTTTTACATACAGATAGTGCCTTAGCTCTAAACGAAAAATACGTTCCCATTTACCTGGATCATAACGTGGATCGGAGGTCATATAATGTGAAAAGTTGTCACAATTTCATTTAAAGCAACCCAAGTCAAAATTTCTATTCAGTAACTACTCTGTGCATCATTCTGATTGCAGTTTTTGCTCTACCGTTCTATTTTGGGCCCAATTTCGTATTATGAAAAAAGTTATGGACCGATGTTTCTTCCAATATAGCAAAAACTCTAAAATCTCAATACAAAATCCTACTAACTTTGCTACCTTCTAAACGCCCAATATTTGCCTATTCCAAATTCTTTGCCAAAATGCATGCCTGGATGCACAGCCATAAGCTCTGATATCAAGATCAGCTATATATCTTAAAATCCAAATAAAAACAAGAACCCGTATGTTCCCTTACTGATGTATATTCTGTATTACAACATCTCTGTATGGTGATGCATTTCGACATAACTCCCTTAGTTGTGCGTGCCCGGGTGTAGCAAAACAAAACCAATAATGTTTATGCATTACCCGATTTACTTTTAAATTACGAATATTTTAAGGCCGAGGTTAGATCTAAGATTTTCCATATATCTTTTCAGTTAAAGCAAAGGCTAAGAAGCACTGTAACCGCACCTACTAGCACATGTCTCTTTGACGACTTTAGAGGAGAAGAACACCAACGCCTTTTACACTGATCAGCACTGGAAGATTATAACTAAGATATTTAAGACTTGAAGACTGAAAAAACTTTAGAATGTGACTAACGCAAGCCTAGCAGGTCAATCATCCTTTATCTGGCACAACGGTTAATTAAAGAAAAGGTACCACCACGGAGCAGCTAATTCTGAAACTGCTTGTGGCTATTTGAAATAGTAGAGGTTATCCCTATCCTTATCGATATCACGTAAAATTATATGCTTTATTAAATAAAAAAAGGCTGAGGCTTTCCTAGTACCTATGTGATTTATCAAACAAGTTGTAGAGAGGTTTACTTTATTACTCAGTCTTGGCTTGTGTTAATTGCATTGAAGGGAAGACTTCCTGCTTTAGATGTCAATCTATTAACTTTTTTACCTTCTTATGCTTTTGTGATACGTACTTAAAAGTATATGCTTTCTATTCGTTTTTTTTTTTAATTTTCCATAATATGGCATATTTTTCCGCAGCTGCCTCCTTTTAGGGTGTCGCATTTGGGCTCCCTAGAAGAGGGTAATGTGAACCAAATATCTCTACTTACTCCTTTTCTAACCTGGCCTTTGTGGAGCTTCTACTTGCACTTTTACAAATTCACAAATTTTTCGTGAGTAGAAGTAAAAAGCTTAAGTCTTATAAGAAATAATTTCAAGCAGTTCCTAGAAAGGCTTTTCATTTTTATCAATTCATATGATAAAAAATTTATATTTAAGGTCCTAAAAGCCAAAGTAGTACGAGCTTTAGAAGCAAGAAAAATTAAGAAGCCTTAACAGGAATAAAATAAAAAACAAGTATTTAATCCCATATATTCTTTAAAAATTTATTTTTCAAAAGTGTTCTTAAGGAATATATTTTTCATTTATAAAACAAAAAATTAACTACTAAATGTTAACAAAATAATAATCCTGAGAAAAATCTCAAAACTAAGCATGAAATAACACAAAGCCTTATACAAGAAAGAACAAAACAAAAGCATCAATAGCAAACGCATTCATTGTATCTTTAGAAACACAAAATCCAAAATAAAGTAAAGGATGATATAATGATGATGGTTTGAAAAACCACAAACCCGCAGCAACAAGTGTATTAACTTTCAAGTGGCTAGAATACGATCATTGATCTTGGCAATCGATCGTTTAGGCTGTGTACAAGCAATAAAGTCTTCTTCTTTTTTCTTAATATTGTCTGTTAAGAAGCCAGAGGAGCAGAGAGGGATGTTGATCTTTTGAATAAAAGGTCTTTTTCTAAAGAACCACGTTGTTTATGTCGGTTTCAAAGAGTATGCATAAACTAAAATAAAATAAAATGAAAATATCGAAGGAGTTTAAAGTATTAAGGCTAAAGAAAAAGGAACATGATCATCTTCAACACCTTCGACAGGTTAGACGAAACAAAAGTGGCAACAATGTTGTTCATCTTCTTTTTAGGCTTTTGTTGTTGTTGATTATTATTTTTATACCTCAGACAAGAACAAAATTTAAAAAATTATTAATTTTTTTTTGTTAAACTTTTCTAGAGAATTATTATAAGATCCATTTTTTTGGCAAAATAGGTGCGGTATGTTTGTTATTGTTGTTGTAGTTTAAGTAGGAGAGCTAGTGTTGGCAGAGCACTGTTTTGCTGGTGTTTAGAGTACAAAACGTTTGGGTGCGTAAAAGTTCAACTCAAACGTGTGAATGTCATGCTCCCTGAAATTTAATGGTCATATTCGTAGATCTTTGGGGTTTTGTTGTTTTTACTTGCAATTTTTATTCTTACTTTATGTTACAATTGTTAGTCCGGTGACTTGTATGCTTTCTTTGGCCAACAAGAAAAAAACCTCTGTAATAAGTTTTGTAATTTTTTGTTGTTTGGTTCGTTCTTCTATGCGTAGTGCTTAAAATTGGAGGCAGAGTTTTCAAGGAATCTGTTATGTGTTGAAATTGTAAGTCTAGAGTTTACCAAGTATAAGTATGATAAGCAACGTAGAAATTATTTGTGAAGAAAGAAGTTTAAATCGATGGTCCTTCTAATTCTCATGAGTACCCTTGGGGGCCTTTTGGGAACTCTTGGTTACAGAATGATATCTTACCATCAAGATATATGAGCACATGATACCCAAATCTCATAATATGGTTGCAGACTTTCTCTAGACCCAATTTTTTTTTTCAAATAACATTAAAAAACAAAGAGTTTTACTACCAATTTCATCAGCTTTGAAGAGCCAACCTTCGGAGGAGCCCACTAAGGAGCTTTTCGATACATAAAAAATTATAAAAATGTTATAATTAGTTTAAAAGAAAAAATAATTAATTTTTAATCTAATTCCTTATGCACAATTTTTTTTCTTCACTAAATCATTTAACTCTTTTACACACTTTTCGGTCGGAAAGTGTTTGCTCATAATGTCTTAAACAGTAGTTAGGATAAGTAATGTTTGTTAACTATTGTTTTGGTGCAACTACAACATTTACCACAGCTCATGTAAAAACAAAAAAATGTTTAAAATGAGAAATGATCATGACAAAAAAACAGAAGGATATTATAAATTTGCTATAATATGCTACTTAAAAAAGCTACTGTAAGGTTTGCCACAAAATACAACACTGCAATAAGAAAAAAAACTATAATGCATGTGTGGGTACAAATGTTATAAAAGTCATGACTGTGGCTATTTGGTTAGTGTTTTATTTAAAAAAAGAATATGAATAGTAAAACATGTAATAAGAAGGCCATTTTGGGAAATACAATGTCACAATCGTGTTTGTAATTAGGAATGTTTTTTTTTTTAATTTATTGAAAAAGTATAATAACATAAAAACCTAAAAACAATTATGATTTTTAGAAGAAAAATTTCCAAATAATATCGAAAACTGTTACAAAATAGAACAACTTTGATAAAAATGGGTCTTGGGCAAAAATTTGTGATATATAATATAACATTTAAAATAAATTTTAAGATTTTAAAATAACTTTTAAACTCTCTTATTTTATACAAGAATAAACTACAAAACATGTTTTTCTTTGAATTAATTTCATTTACTAAAATAATAATTTTTAACATGGTTTTCAACCTTGCCGCAAGCCCACCCTGGTTGGTAATTTCCTAACAAATAAATCAGAATTAATTTTGATTCTGTTCTACTCCATATAAAATAAACATTTTTTTTAAGATTTTAAGCCACCAAAAATTAAAATAAAGAAGAAATATTTAAATAATAACGCTGAATAGAAAATAAATAATGATTAACATAACAAAACAATCATCAAGAACAAGTGGATTTAGATAAAAAAATAACATTAAAAAATAAAATAGAGAAGAAATAACAATAAAAAACAACATAAAAAAATTTTTAAATAAACAAATATATTGACATTATTAACACCTAAAGGTGACACTATAATGCCGAAATAATAAATAAGGGTTCTCAGTTACATTGACATAAACTGAGGTTTTGGCCAGCAAATTTTTATTTGAAATTTAAAAATTCTTTTTTTTTAACTTAATAGTTTTATTAAAAATTTGTTCTTTTAAATTAAGTTTTTGTAAGTTTTATATAGCCTTTTGTAGCGCACTACACTTCTAAAATAGTTGTTTTAACTACTTGTAAAGTATAGAGTCAGGTTGAACTCAAGCGGCAGCTGCTTAAGTCTACCAGGTTCATTAGCGTCAAAAAATTCCAATATTCAGTTCTTGCTTCGTCTTTCAAACCTGAAATCTTTTTTGTCTTTCTTTGTAGTTTCACTTACTAACTAACTAATGACCTAAGGGTTCAGGAAAATATAAGACCAAACATAGGATTTTTCGCTTATTTGTACGCATTGTAACTATACGACAGTGCCAAGACCTGTCTCACTTTATGGGGTAGAACGCCCAGGGAAAGCTACCTCAGGCGTTTAGGAAGCGCGTATACACTGTATGTAGCTTAGCCTGCCAATCGTGTCGATAAAATCTTAGTTTTAAAGCCAATTTATCTTCTGCAGAGAGTATTCCAAAAAGGTTTGCAACTTCCCCGAGGTCAACGTACAACCCACGTAGGTTGCATAAGGAAATGGCAGATATAAGGTATAACAGCAACTACATAGTCTCAAAGCTGTAGTCCAAAAACCTCCGAGGAAAACGGCTAACTTACGTGTTTTTACCAAGACCACAGTACCATTTACTCTTTAACAGTTGGTTCCAAGTCCAAGCCGCAGTGTGGTCTTCTGTCACTGGGCGGGCGTCAGATGGTCCTAGAAACTTTCTAATGTCTGCAATATCTTTCAAGCAGCCAAAATGGGAGAGCAGCGCCCTATTCTAAGACTAAGAATCTCCAGGTAAGTATTTAAATTGGAAGTCTTCCAAGCATCGCAAGAAGTTAAAGCGCTGGGGTTTTGAAACTGCTGATAAATTAGTAAGGCAAGGGGTTCGTTTAACCATAAAAGGCCTCCACTTCAGTTTCACGGAGGCACTGATAAATACAACATTTCTTCAGGATTATATTGAAATTGTATGACTCAAGGGCGTCTAGGTTTTAACTGTTTTTGCGTAGGGGTGATTGAAGATTGCTTGTGGAGATAAAAACGGCTTATTGTAAGACAACGATTTTTTAGGGTGCCCCGGTAGGGCAGTGGTAAGTGCACGAGTCTACCAGTCTGGGGGTTGTGCGTTCGATTCTGACCAGAGACTCTGGTAAGTCTGCTTCATTCTTCTGTTCTTTCCTTCTAATCCTTTTCTAAAATTTTTTCTTTCCTTCCATCTTAACCTTTTCTATTTGCCTATCCAGGTAACACAAAGGGACCGAGTTAAGCGGACCCAAGTGAGTTGTATCTTTTCTTTCAACGACTGCCTGTTCTACCTAACCTATCTAGACAACGATTTACACCTCAAAAGTGGGCGGTTAACTTCTGTAGGTATTTCCCCATATCACCTGTGGCGTGGCTTCAGCGTTACTGATCCAAGGCTGAAATTTTATTTGTTTTGTAACAAGTTTATTAGAGTGACATTAAAATAGGGGAGAATAAATGCTATCGCTTGAGTTTTTATGTGTACGTCTAACCTCAATATAGACGAAACAATTAGACATACAATGCATATTAAAAAACATGGAGTTTATTTAAAAAATTTTTTTAATAAATATCTTTTAACACTTGTTTCCTTCTGAAGTTCCTGAACAATTTTCCTTGAACCCAAAAGTTATTAAAATTTCAAATACACAAAACCTAGTGTAGGGTACCTATGCAAAGAAAATAATCTTCAACCATAAAATTAGTTTTACTTATAAAGACATTCATGTGTCACCTTTCCGAAACAAGTGTAATAAAAACAAAAGACATAACTGGTTGTTTTTCTTTTTTTGAATATATTTAACTTATCACTGTCATTATTAATATTATTGTTATTGTTATTATGGCATAAGTATAAGATGACCATGAAATCACACGCACACACACACATACATACATTAATACCTAAAGAGCTAAAATGTAACAACATAAGAGCATAAGTTAATATGGCTTTTCCTAGCATGGTGGTCCTTATCTAGTTAATGTGTCAAGAATGAAACTGTGTATACGAATAAAAGGGTCCAACTATAATTTAATAACATAAAATGAATGATACTTATTGATATTTTAATACTGATTGTTATAGGCGCGGTATTTTTGTCTTTCTTTTTGTGGCCATTAATATGTCTGCCATAAGAATGTAGTTATTGTAAATGACGTAAATACAACTTTGTTAAAGTCAAAAGAAAGATTTTTATTGATGATATGTATTTTAGTAATAAAGTAGTTTTAGAAGACTTGTGATGGAGATAATGGCATGTGATCATTGTTTAATGCTTAAAGTTGTTAAGTAAATGTTTTAATTTCAGCAAAAATATTTTAAAAGTATATGATGCATTTGTTGCTAATAATTTTAAGAAATATACGAAATATTTAATTTTGCAACAACTGCGATATTTTTAAAAAAATTTTTTTAATGTGTTTCATGCGTTAAAAAATATCAAGTAAAGAAATTTTTTAAAATATCAGCATAACATATTTCTAACTTAAAGGAAATCGAAAGACGTAAACTTTAAAAACGTCCTCCCTGCAACTTTAAAGTATCAGATAAAGAGAGAGTTTGCCGAAATTGGCAAATAGAAAAGAAATTGCTTAAAGTTTTTTTTACTAAAACAAGTTTTTTTTAAATATTCTTAATGAAAAAAATGTCGTTATTGCTCTTCCTGGCAACTTGCCAACCCCAAACAAAAAACTACCCGATATCGTTATATATTGATAGGTTATTCGGAACCATTTACCATAAAATTCAATAAAATTATTGTCGGCAAAAGGTCTTGAGCATATGGAAAATTTGTGGAACTAAAGAAATTGTTGAGATAGTTTTACTCAATAAGGTTAATTCCAAGAAAACACTTGAATTTAAGATATACGAAAAAGTTTGCATAGGCTTTCTTTATATACCAAAAGCTATCTTATCTGCTTTTAAATCTTGCCAAACAATTTTTAAAAAAATTGTAAGCGCTGAAGGGTTAAAAAGGCTAAAAATAATATTTTGATCTTTTCAAGGTTTATGTTAAAACTTCTAACCCAATAGAGATAAAAGCAAAATTTAAACTGTGTTTTAAAAGTCTCGAAAAAAATTTTGGAAACCTATTGCTAAAAAGGACAAAACTATATTTTGATACCTTTGTGGTATATTTGGTAACTTTTTTTCCAACCACGACAGAAACATGACTCAAACAGCGTTTTACAGTTTTTCAAATTTTTGGAAATTTTCAACACAAAATTATAGATTAGAGTTTCAGAACTTTTGAGGTACTTTGCAGTTTGAAAAGCCTTAAAACGCATGCACAAATTTTTGGTATCTTTTTGATATATTGTACTGTAGAGCTAAGAAAAAAGCTATATTAGGGTATTCAAGCACATTTTGTTACTTCTTGATTAATAAACTACGTTTGACAAAATTTAAAAAATATAAATACCTCTCAGAGACTTTTTAAGCTTCGTACTCTAAGGTTTGAAAAAGGAACACATGGATTTTTATGTTGTTTTGTAACTTATATACCAACAAAGATCGACACATAATAAGAATTCATTACGGCTGGCCTCAAAAAACCTAAATAAGATTCTAGCACGTTTGAAAATTTTGGACCCTAAAAGATAGAAATTATAGTTTGGTACTTTTAAGGTTATTTTAGAAACTTGTAAGCCAATATATATAGAAACAAAATCCGAATTGTGTTTGACAGCTATAGAGCCTTATTTAGAATGTTATATTTACGTTAAACGTGCTTTTTTAGACTTTTGGCTTCCTTTTTGAATGAAAAGTACTTTTGGCACATTTTCGGTACTTTTTACTTTTTTAGGATTATGAGCAGAGCAATCAAAAGCATGCAAAATCATATTTTTTAAGTGCCATTTTTACCTAATGTTTTTTTATTTAATTATTTATTTTGGAACGAACTCCATTCTGGCTTGTTTTAATTTGTCTAAAAAATTAATAATCCATTGGTTTAAAAACTGTTTAATTTTTTATATTGAAATTTTTTAGCAATCGTACGTTTCCATTACCATCCTTAAAGCCAATATTTTTTTTTCTTGAAGCATATTTTTAACCCTTAACCGCATTTTTTATGTGCACAGAACCCTTTTTAAGAAGATATTTTTGGTTACCATATGTATCAGTCTACAAATTTTAAATTAAGGATTATTATTCCATTTTGAGTGCGTAAGTCTACAAAAAGAAAAAAAAGTATTTTTTTTTTAATTTTTGAGATATTGTATACAGATATAAAATTAGGGTGTAATAAACTAAAGGTCAAAACTCAGCCTATTAGTCTTTGTTAGAAATATTAGATTAAGGGCAATTAGCCCATACCAAATTTGAAAGTCAACTAAGTGAACAAACACCACTTTTTTTAATATTTTTAACATTTTTAAAAAAAGAAATTCCAGAAACTTTCAACTTAGAACTACTGACCCTGATTGAGGCCAGACTGATTGGAAATAAGTAGTTTTTATATTTTTTTCTAAAAGTGGATATAGCTGCCGTAGTAAAGTTTTTGAGAGGTGCGTTTTTTTGATTTTTTTAAACTATAACATTTTTTTATAAATATTTTTCGTCCAGTTTCTTCTTACACTTCCTCTCGATATTTTGAAGTACTTTAAAATTCGCATTAAAAAATATCTCTCACCTATCTTACTAATTTGTTATGCTTTAAGGAATCAATAACTATAAAAATTTTTAAAGTTCACTTTGTATATCCTTAAAGCCAATTTCAAAATCATATTGTTACGGAGTTAAATGTTGACTGGGTATGTAAATGTTTACCGGGTATGTAACATGATTGGCGGTTGTTGTCTGTGCTAAGAAGTTATTTAAATGTAACGGCCATTCGCTAGAAAGTTCTAGTGTGTTATCGAATCTTGTGGAACATTACAGCGTATTACCAACCACTATAAATAGCCGAGTAACACGAATGCAGCAAGCAGTTTAAGTGTAACCGTGAGTTGAGTAAGTGAACATTCAAAAGTGCTAAATAGTAAAAGTGAATAACTTTAAGTGTTTTAAAGAAGATTGTAAATAAGTATACGACAATGTGTTTTAAATAAATAAAGTTTTGTACTGTTAAAATAAAATTTCAAGTGTTTATTATTACTTTGGCAATAAAAAGGATCCCGGTTTATTTAAAGGAAATAAACCAACGTTTTTAAAAGGTATAAACGTAACAATTGGTGTCAGAAGCGGAATTGCATTTTAATAAACGTGAAATTCGAGGATCTTAAAGTTGAGCAGCTTAAGAGAGAGTTGAGCAAGCTGACATTACCTACAGCAGGTAATAAGGCAGAGTTGCAAAAGAGGCTGATCGAGGAATTTAAGCGGCGTAATAGACTTTGATGTTTATGAGTTCGACGAAAAGGAAGAACTGGAGGTTGTTACCTGTACAACAGCACACAATGTCGATATAGGCACAATGCTTGCTGCCATGATGGAAAAAATGGAAATGAAGTTCCAAGAAGTTCAGGAAACTTCTAGAGCTAATAATGAAAACATAGAAAGAAAATTCCAAGAAGTTCAGGAAACTTCTAGAGTTAATAATGAAAAAATAGAAAGGAAATTCCAAGAAGCTCAGGAAAATTCTAGAATGAATTTCCAGGGAGTTCAGGAAACTTTTAGAATTAATAATGAAAAAATAGAGATGAAGTTTCATGAAGTTCAGGAATCTTCTAAAGCTATGGAGTTTAAACTTCAAGAAATTTCTGAAGCTGTTAACAACAGAGTAGAGGGCATAGTAAAGGAAGTTATTAAAATCGATAAAAAACTATCTCACCTTGAAGATGGCATGGTTGCACAAGCAAACGACTTCAATAGTAAATTGCAACTACAAGTCAAAGATGTTGACGAAAAATTCAAAAATCTAGAAACAAAAATTAATAGTCTTCAAAGTCATGAGGTACAGAATTAAGGCCCCTACTTTTGACGGCAGTGCACCATTTAATGTTTTTAAGTTCCAGTTCGAGACAGTTGCCAATAGAAATGCGTGGAACAATGAAGAAAAGGCGTTAGAGTTGATTTTGGCCTTAAAAGGTAACGCAGCTCAAGTTCTAGAAAGTATACCTATTGGCTGCAGAGAAAACTACGAAGAGATAATGGTTGCACTACAACGCAAGTATGGCGGTGAGCACAAACGAGATATATACCGAATGGAATTGCGAGGTAGAGTGCAGAAAGCCAACGAATCGCTACAAGACTTTGCAACAGAAATCGAGCGGTTGGTGCAGTTGACATATCCAGGCGAGAACCATCAATTTTTGGATCAATTTAAAATAGAAACGTTTGTGAGTGGAATACGCGATCCTAAAATCAAGCACGCGGTGTTTGGCACACAGAAGTCTACTTTTGCTGAAACCGTATCATACGCGCTGACACAGGAGACCGCAAAATTACTGTCTAAGCCGCAAATACATAAGGTGAGAAATCTCGAAATTACCGCAGAAAAAGACAGAAATATTGTCGATGAGTTGAAAAATGCAGTTATGCAGGCGTTAGAAGAAAAGCGAGGTACAACCAGAGGCAAATGCTATAACTGCGGTAAGAGCGGCCATTTTCAGCGAAATTGTAAAGCATCAAGAAAGCGGGCTAGATCTGTTTCACCACCGAGAAACAGCAAACGCGTAAACATGAAATCAGCAAACGAGTCACCGTTAAAATAACACGAGCTAGCACTACGGGGCAAGAGCTAGCTCCCATAACCGAGGGCCCCACAATCTCCATATCAGTCATGCAACAGAAAAATAGCAACCTTACTGCTTGTGGGTATATCAATGGTCGAAGGCATATTTTTACTATAGACACAGGAGCATCGCAATCCATTATCAGACCTGATATAGTCAAGAAAACAATTGAACCGTTATGTGGCGTAAGTCTACGAACAGCAACTGGAGAGCCTGCTACTGTCTATGGTAAAATAAACGTAAAAGTAACTATTGCCAACATAAGTGTGAATCATGTATTCATTGTTGCCGACATTGTGGACGAAGTAATCATCGGTGCAGACTTTATGATCAATCATGGAATTAGTCTGCATATGGGGCAAAAGACAATGATTTGGCAGAATATTGAGATACCCCTAGATGTTGGTTACGAAGATAAATCGCCTGTAAGGAAGCTGTTTGCTATAGAACAAGAGAAAATACCACCACAGTCAGAAAGTGTAGTATGGGCGCGTATAGAGGGAGATTGTGTCGACAACCGGTTGTGGGTGGTAGAACAAACAGATAGAAAGAGTGACTTAATAACAGCAAAAGCCCTGGTAAGAACCTGCAACAACGGAAGAGTCCCTGTTAGAATGCTAAACCTTTCCACATGCGAAAAAGTCGCCAGGCCGAATTGTGAAGTGGGCCAGTGTGCTACAGCTGAGGCAATAATAAATTGCGAAATGGAATCGGTTCCTGTCTGTATGTCAAACAAAGAGCAGGAGATGCTATCGGAGTGCATAGAAAAATGGGTTAAAGGGTTATCCTCGTCCGACAAAAATAAAGCAAGGAAACTGCTTAGAAAGCACGCCTCCATCTTCGCCTTGAAAGGACAACAGCAAGGAAGAACATCACTTGTGAAACATCAGATAAATACAGGAGATGCAAGGCCAATAAAACAAGCTCCCAGAAGTATTCCTCTAGCAAAACGCAATGAAGTAAAAGAACTTGTCGGCGAAATGGAGCGGAGTGGAGTAATAGAACCTTCTTCAAGCCCTTGGAGCTCCCCGGTAGTGTTGGTTAAAAAGAAAGATGGCAGCACCAGGTTCTGCGTGGATTATAGAAAACTGAACGACGTAACCAAGAAGGACAGTTACCCGCTGCCAAGGATAGATGACACGCTGGACACGAACGAAATGGTTCTCCACATTAGACTTGCAAAGTGGTTATTGGCAAGTAGAAATCTCCGACAAAGATAAGGAGAAAACAGCTTTTAGTGCAAGTGATGGGCTGTGGCAATTTAACGTAATGCCATTTGGGCTATGCAATGCCCCAGCCACATTCGAACGGTTAATGGAGCGTGTATTGAGGGGTCTACATTGGAAGACATGCCTGGTGTATCTTGATGACATTATTGTCATGGGTAAAAGTTTTGACGATCACCTGAAGAATCTAGAAGAAGTTCTCAAGCGGATATCATTGGCTGGACTTAAATTGAGTGCGAAAAAATGTGCATTGTTCCAAAAAGAGGTTAAATATTTGGGCCATCGTGTCGCAGAAAATGGTATATCAACTGACGAAGATAAAATTAAAGCTGTGAAGGACTGGCCTCGCCCAAACAATCTGCATGAGTTACGCAGTTTTCTTGGTCTTTGTACCTACTATAGGAGGTTTGTGCCAAATTTCGCCAGTGTCGCTGCCAGTCTACATGAGCTAACACAGAAGTCACGACCGTTTCTGTGGGCGGACGCACAAGAACAAGCCTTTCAGAAGCTCAAGGAGCTATTATGCGTAGCACCAGTCCTGGCCTATCCAATTGCTGGAGAGAAATTTGTGCTGGATAGTGATGCGAGTGGCTACGGGATAGGTGGTGTTCTTTCACAAGTTGTCAACGGTACAGAAAAAGTTATAGGCTACTACAGTCGAACACTCTCAAAGCCTGAAAGAAATTATTGTGTTACACGACGAGAGCTTCTGGCAGTGGTAGAGTGTGTAAAACATTACCACAAGTACCTGTATGGACAACACTTCGAGATAAGAACCGACCACTCCGCACTCAGGTGGTTGCTACAATTTAAACAACCAGAGGGGCAGCTAGCTTGTTGGATTGAACGTCTCCAGAGCTACGATTTCGGCATCGAGCATCGAAAAGGTACTAAGCATGGAAATGCGGATGCACTCTCCCGAAGACCTTGCAGATCGGAATGCAGGTATTGCCTAAAAGCTGAAGAAAAAGAGGGTGTCGTTGATGTTCGACTTACACGCGTAGAGACAAGTGACGACTGGTCAGCCGCACAAAGGGACGATCCTGTACTGGCGAAAATTATTTCGGCAAAGGAAGAAGACAAAAGGCCAACCCGTTACCAAATATCAGCGGAAAGTCCACTGATGAAATCATATTGGGCGCTGTGGAATAGTCTGCAGCTAATTAACGGATGCCTTTATCGCCAATGGGAAAGCGCTGATGGTAAATCGAAAACGAATTTGATTGTGGTGCCATCCTCTAAAATTAAAGAGGTAGTAAAGGAATTTCATGATGGTCCTAGCGGTGGTCACCTTGGCGTAACGAAAACCGTAGAAAAGATTAAACACCGGTTCTATTGGGTTGGATGTCAACAATCTGTTGCTGATTGGATAGCGAACTGTGGACGATGTATCGCAGCCAAAGGCCCAGTAAGAAGAAGTAGGGGACCACTGCAGCAGTATAATTCAGGTGCTCCCTTTGAGCGAATAGCGATGGATATAGCAGGGCCTTTTCCTATCAGTGAGGCGGGAAACCGTTACGTCTTAGTGGTAATCGACTATTTTAGCAAATGGCCAGAGGTATACGCTATACCAAACCAAGAGGCTAAAACTGTCGTAAACACATTTGTAAACAACTGGGTGTGCCGCTACGGTGTTCCGCTAGAATTACATTCTGATCAGGGTAGAAATTTCGAATCGTCGGTATTCCAGGAAATGTGCGAGCTATACGGTATCAGAAAAACGAGGACTACGCCACTTCATCCACAGTCTGACGGCATGGTCGAAAGATTTAACCGCACGTTAGAGGAACACCTAAGAAAAGTGGTCAGTACGCACCAAAGGGACTGGGATGAGCACATGCCTAAATTTCTGTTGGCATACAGGTCAGCCGTTCATGACTCTACCTCCAGAACACCTGCCAAAATTATGTTTGGAACCGAGCTGAAGCTGCCAGGTGATTTAGAATTCGGTATTAAGCCCACAACAATAGATGAACACGAAGACGACTCTTCAAGGGAAAAAAAAGATCTTAACCAAGTTCATGAATTCGTACGTGGCCGAATAAAAATGACCAGTGACAAAATGAAAGCCAGATACGATCTAGCAGCGAATTCCGAAGGTTTTAATGAAGGTCAGCTAGTTCTACTATATAACCCACAACGGAAAAAGGGATTGTCTCCTAAACTACAAACCCATTGGGATGGACCATATAAGGTGATTAAAAGAATAAATGATGTCGTTTATAGAATTCAAAAATACAAAAGCCCAAGATCAAAGATGAAAGTGGTTCATCTCGAGCGCCTCGCCAATTATGGAAAAAGTGAATCTATGCCTGTTCGGGACGAACAGGCTTAAGCGGGCGGTAGTGTTACGGAGTTAAATGTTGACTGGGTATGTAAATGTTTACCGGGTATGTAACATGATTGGCGGTTGTTGTCTGTGCTAAGAAGTTATTTAAATGTAACGGCCATTCGCTAGAAAGTTCTAGTGTGTTATCGAATCTTGTGGAACATTACAGCGTATTACCAACCACTATAAATAGCCGAGTAACACGAATGCAGCAAGCAGTTTAAGTGTAACCGTGAGTTGAGTAAGTGAACATTCAAAAGTGCTAAATAGTAAAAGTGAATAACTTTAAGTGTTTTAAAGAAGATTGTAAATAAGTATACGACAGTGTGTTTTAAATAAATAAAGTTTTGTACTGTTAAAATAAAATTTCAAGTGTTTATTATTACTTTGGCAATAAAAAGAATCCCGGTTTATTTAAAGGAAATAAACCAACGTTTATAAAAGGTATAAACGTTACAATATTGTCCTGATAATTTTATTTAAAGTGGCGCAACAATCTGGTCATAGGGCTGTCCATCACTAAAAGTAGATAGAGTTAGAAACTCACAAACAAAAAATATTTGTTTAATTTTTTTGATTTCTACACACAATATATAAACCAAATAATCAAGCTGCAGCGGTGCTAGAAGTATGGGGGGTACGGATTTTCTTAAACCAAGTAGGGATTCCTTTAAAAAAGTTCGATTTTTTTAGCAGGAATTTCTTACTTAAAGCTACACTTAAGACAAAAAACGATTGACTTAGGCTCGAAACTCTATTTGATTTAAGCTTAAGAACATTTAATGGGATTAATTCAAAAACGAAAACTCATTTTTTGACTAACAGGGATTTATTTATATTTAATTTCATACATATTTAATACTTATAATTTATAATTTTGTTTTTTTTACTTGCCGCAGCTGGGACTTGAACCTGGGACTCTCCGAACTACAACACCAGCGCGCAACCATCTAGGCTACGGCGACACTTTGTTTTTTAAATGTTAAAATATATTCAACATGATATAGTGCATATATTCCAAAGTCAACTAATTCCGAGATTAATTATTACTAAAAAATTAAAACTTAAGTAACTAAACTTTTTACTACTAAAGATTTTCGAAAAGTTTAGCCTTAAAGTCACACTAAAAGCTGTAGCTTAATTTTAATAAATAATTTTTAGCTTAACATGCGCTTACGAAGCCATTTTATTTATGTTTTCTCTTGGATCAATTTCTAAGAAACGCCAGGTGGAGAAGGCCTTTATACGTAATAATATATTTCTATTTTATATTTCTAACCTTGGCAAAGTGCATATTAGAAAATGAAAGTTTCTTTCATTTTGTTCATAAAAAATAGCGGTTTAAGGTTTAACAAGATTATCTTCTTTAAATTTTTATAGTTTAACAAATATTTTAAATAAAAAAAAATTAACTCACCTAATTTTAAATTAAGTATTAACCATAACTAAATTTTTAAAATTTTATTTTAGGGTTATGAAAGCAAAAACAAAATAATTTATTGCCACATTTTTATATTTAAAACTTTTTTCAAACTTCACAGAAAGGTCAACATATTTAATAAATTATGGTTTCACGCTTATTTTAGAAACAAAATTTATATAAAAAATAGTGAAAAAGAAAAAAGATGCTGCTGATGCTGTGAAAGGGCAAAACAAGAAAGGTTTTATAACAACTACTTCTTTTAACAAACAATTGCAATTAATCATATTGTTACACTTAATTTGAAAAACATGAAAATTATTTAACCAACTGACGGTTGTTTGCAACAACAGGAAAAAACTTTTTATTAAGGAAAATTCAAAACTCATATAATATTCATTTCCTTCCTGATTAAAAATAATAATTTTTATTGTTGTTCTTGTGCTGTTCTTGGTCTTTACCCAGGATTGTTACATTTTAAGTTAATTTTACGAATCCATACTAAACTGCCGTTTGATAGATTCATTGTTAATTGCAAAAGGTAGAATGAAAGGAATGAAACACGCAAGCCAACCTGACTGTAGACAAACATCTTTCACCATATGGTGGCACAGGTTTATTAGTTATATTTAGTAACAGCATTTCAAATTCTCGATTAAATTAAAAAAACACGAAAACGCTCGTCCATGATAAATATTAAAATTGCATTTTCATTCATAACCACCTTCTGTTTGATTGTGACCGTGTTTGTTTTTCAAAGCATAAAGTTCGACCCCTAAAATTATGTTGAGCTGAAAGTTACATGTAATCGTTCGTTGGGTATGTCGAGTGGTGAATCTTTGATTAATTTTAGCATAGACAATGATTAAGTATTTTTGTGCATCCAACACCAAGTAAAATTTCTGCTTTGCTGCGAAGGACTTCAAAAAGGATGTTCTTGTGTATTTTTACTTCAAACTTATTTTTTTCTTTATTTAGTTGATTATGGCATCGTATTTCTCTGTTTTTAATTATTCCAAAACAAAATGAGTCATGATGTTTGATGTAAAATAATACCTTGTACTCCTGTGTTCTTAAGGGCGTTAATTAAAGTACCTCATAGCCATTGCAAAGAATCTAGTTTTGTTTTATTTTTTAAAATGTTATAGGAAATGACATGAGAAGGAAATAATGCAACGTTTTGTTAGAGTATCTGCTTAAAATATGTTCTTTTATTTAAGTCAAAATTATATTTTCTTTAAATGAAAATTTTTTAAAAATTTAAGTATTCAAAAATTTAATTTATAAAATTGATGTCCCATAAGTACATAGAGATTTCCGTGAATTATATTAGAATATATTATATGAAATATATTTTAGAAATAATGATTTTACTTAAAAGTTTTCATTAGAAATAATTAATGTTAATTTTCTGTACGAACAAGGATGTGTAATACATAAATAATTATTAAGTAACATTAATTAAAACTTACATATAACGCTCCAGTCAATTGGATGCAAAAGGAGACGTTTTGCAGGTGTCACATGACTGAAAGCAATGTTTTAGATGTCAAAATGAAAAGCAAATTTTTCCTTCTGAAATTTAGATTGATGGGAAGTTCAAGTGTTCAAGTAAAGAAATGTGTTCGAAACCTAACTCTTTGATAATACCGCAGGATCTTAATCTCCCAATGGACGGAAATTAAATTGAAAAAGGGATTTCAGCTGTAATTTAGTCTTGACAGCTGGACATCACGGAATTCTACAGATTGATTAATAATTGATTCACCTCTCAAAACAGAATTTTCACCGCCAAACCGACTGCGGATTTTTACTTGTTTTCCCACAACAAAACCCTCAATTGCATATGAGTATTTCTTGTAGGGCACACATTAAAACAGTTTCCACAAACCTGACTTATTTTTTAATAATAAAAATATGTAAAGCCAACTCTGTGCCCTTAAACAAATGTCTATCTACTTTTTGTAGGACCACAGGGCCTTTAAGAGAAACGAGCCAGCAGGTAAAGCGACTTGAGTGTTCCACCTTAGTTGAAATATATAACTAAAGACCAGGGAACGTAATATATATATATATAAAAATATGAAAAAGTTAAATATTTTTTTTTTATTTAAAAAAAAATATTTTTTTATTTTTATTTTTTTTTTTTTAATTTTTCTTTTTTATTTTATTTTTTTGGTAGAAAAAATTATTACATATACATTTTTATTAAAAATAAATTTTTAATTATTTTTGTTTTTAAAAATGTAATTATTTCCGATAAAAAAATAAAAATTAAAAAAATAAAACTTATTTTTTTCGAAAAAATTAAAAATTTAATAAAAACTTGATTTTCATAAAACTTAGTTTAATACCATCAAGGTGGTGTATTTCAGTTAACTCTGAAGTTTCCTTGTACATAATTATTTTAATTAAAAATTCCAATATAAATATTTTTTATTTCAAAGCTTTATTGTTAGATAAAGCTCATAGTGATTTTGATAACAAAAACTTTGTGTAAAGTCTCGAGGATCACGTGAAGCTCTAACCATAATTAATTAATAGAAGGATTTTTGTAGACATTTTCAGCGAATGAAATTTTTTCTAAAATGTGTAAAATAATACGAGTATTTGGTTTACCTGCTATGCCCGTGCATACAGGTTGAAGTGCACAGGGTCTTAAATATTCCCCAATACAGGAACCATCTAAATTTAATAGGGCAGTACTATTGGCATTTGACCAAATGGTGCAAAGCTGAAAACATCGTTTAATTTATTTTTGTATAAACCTTGATTGTTGGCTTAAATACAAAATTTTCTTGCTTTTTATTCTAAGTATGCCTGAAAAGAAAAATACAAAATAGGTTTCATTTAATATTTTTTTTATTTATTTTTTTTTAATATAATTTTTTTGCTTCTCCTGTACGTGGGGTGTTTAAATTTTTTTTTGCATTTGTCTTTTGCAAAATTTATTTTAATTTTATTTATCGTCGTAATATATACAAGATTTATATCAGCCAACACAAGTTGATTATCAAGAATCATTGAACAGGTAGATTTAATACTTGTTAACAATTTTATTACCAATATGTTCTACAACAAATACAAGAAAAAAACTAAGAAACATGATAAAATATTTTTATCCGGTAAAGAAACCCACTTTATATTATTATTAGCATGTTGGTGGCCAAAAATTTTTTGTTGTCTTAAAGGTGGTGATTGATTTGATTGAATGTGTTTACAAATTTGTTTTTGTAAAATCGGAATTTTTTAAAAATTTTGTGCTTTAAACGTGGCATATTTTTGTCTTTTTGTTTGCATAAGGTTTTAAAAAATAAGCCTGTTTTTTGTAACAATAAGGGTTATTTTTATAGCTGTAGTAATTGGTTATTGCGAAATTGATTTTGCTTTTAATTTTAATAATTAAAACAAAAGCAGCAATAAACTTAATAAACAATTAACCCTTTGTTAACGAATTTGATTTTTTTTTATATAGTGGAGTGAAGAACTCAACTCGTTAATTTAACTCAGAAGCAACTGAGGATATTTTTTCTTACACCGAAAAAAATACGGCAAAAAAGTATTTGGAGAGAAATTTAATATTTTGGCAGATTAGTAGTGTAGTTTGGGTGCATTTAGTTGGTCGTACGTTAAATAGGTGTCTTCACTTAACCATTAATAAAATCAATAACTTATATCCTATTTTGTTAACAATATTTTATTTAATCTTTCCGAAAAATAAAAATAATAATTTTTGAATATCTCCTAAACGCTTAAAAATTGTTAAAACAATTTATTCCACTGACCAGCTGCCTTATTTAGCCGACATTTTCTTTCAGTAATTCGATGGTCGGACAAATAGTTCTTAAGTAAGGACGAAGTGTATCAGCATAACCACCCTGTTTAATAGGGCCTAAATAAAATCTGAGCCAATCGAAAAAAACTAAAAATTTTGTAAATAAATCTCATTGAAATCTCTATAGTTCACATATTTTTATTTAAGGCAATTCCTGCTGCGGACCATTGATGTCGTCACTTTGGCCGTAATTTACATACACATCCCCTTACAGTTATATAAAGGGTAATAATATTTACAGGTGTCCAAACGAAATCTAATATTGAAATATTGCCAAACACATACCACTCACATAGCTCAAAATCACGTTGTGATTTTTTAGGTCGGATTAAGTTTATTTAAGGAAGAATGCTTGAGTATAGCATCAGACATAAAATACTGTACTCTGGTCTGTACAAAAGCTTGACCCAGAAAATAATACATCGAATTAATGTGCTCTCTATATGTTCATCAATCGCTTTCCTCCGACCCTCCCATCCATTGAAGGTGTGTTTATTCGGATAGTTCACTTTCATATTTAAAATCTTATTTATTTTAGAATATCCTTGGTGCTATACTCTTCTGGGTTGCTTAAAAGGACCCTCGTCATTTTATAAATTGCTTCATAGTCCTGCAGTACCCAAAAGACTACGAAATTCTCAAGTCAACGACAAGATGTGTTTCTAATCGTTTATGGTCAGATTGTTTGACTTATCATTTGCAAATGTGCTGCAATTTTCAGTCACCATTATTATGCAGACTTGGTCGCATTATAACTAATTAACATTTCTCATTATAACACTTTCAAAATTTTTCGCTCAAAAACATAAGCAGCAGATTTTTTTCACCTCGTACAGATATTTGCGTCCGATGGGCTTGCGTGTGCCCTTAGCCAGGGAAAACATTTCGTAGGACGGTGTTATTATCTAGGAAGTGGAAGTAGATTAAGGTTTCCAATTTCTTAACAAGAAGGCTCAGTTCCATGTAGCAACGTATTCTTCGGGCATCTACCCTAGATTGCCGTCTAAACAAACTGACCATCTGATATCAGCGCAGTGCAGCAAACCTTGACATTTTCTTAAAGTATACCATCTTATGATAACTCAATACCCGTAAAACACTCCAGTATCTTCAAAAATGAGTTGAAGGCTACATGTTTAACCCCTATCAGTCCATGCCTTTTGGCTTTAGGCGTTTTGCCACAATAACTGCTCCATCTTGCACGTGGGTTCCAATAGGCTGAATACTTAAACCATCTTTAATTTCTTAGTTCCATTGGTTCTAATTGTCTAGATTATTCCAAGCAACATTAACGTTGAACCTATTGCAGGGTTTTAATATTACACTTCCGGCCCATTAACATACACCGTATCACAAAGCTAAGTATTATAAATACAACTCATGTTGCTTTATGTAAGACAAATTACGGCAATCGATTGGATTTTAAAAAATTCTTATTAGAATTCCTACATTAAAATTATTGACAGCTCGATCGATCAAGTAGGATTTTGATTCGATTCGAATGCCTTAATTTACCCCCTGATAGCTTTGACGTTATAGCTGGGACGGGTGGGGACATTTGCTCACATTTTTGTTAATAACTTAAACAACTAAAAATTTTTGTTTAAAAAAGTGCTATGATATTCAAGAATGAAAGATTTTTAAGCGATTAATAATAAGGACACACTGTAAGTGCATCATTTATAGCCACAATGATCACTTCAAGACTGCATCGGGTGTAACCTTACAAAGTTGAATTTAAAAGAATTTTGACTTTAAAGTCGAGTGGTGTAAAATATTCTTAAAAACAGGTTTAATTTTTTGGTTTTCTGTAGTAGTTTGAAGTGTTTTTATTTTATTTGATTCATTATTTCTACGGAAAAAATATTTTTGATTAAGGAAAACCCTTTTGTATAATGTGACGGGTGCGACATTTTCATTAAAGCGTCGAAAAGAAGTTAAATATTTAGCATGTGATCACTTAAAGCTCTTTTGAAACAAATAAAACTAAAATATTAACCAATTCATTTATACTTTGATAATTTTTCTTCTCTTTTAGAAATAAATTTATCGTTTTTCTTAAATTGAAAAAATAGATTTTTCCCCAATTTGGGTCGTTTTATATGGAACTGACCAGCTATGTATTTGAATAGTTAAATATTTCAAGCCTTGGCACGAATCTATGTGCTTTAAGTTAAAAACTATCAAAAAAAATCTAAAAAACTTAACGAATATTAAATTTTTTATGATCATAATTGCATGCGTTCCGTCGTTATACTTTATTATTAATGAAATGCATTAAATTATCTTCTTTCTTTCTGCTTTTCGTTTTAATATTAGAGACACATCCTTAGACCAATATTAGTATAAGTCACAAGTAGGTAGTGTGTTTGTTTAGTTTAACTTTTAACTTTGTTAAAATTTTTGTAGCATGTCATTATTTAGACTAAATGAGACAAACACGCGCTAAAGTTAAATACTTAAAACGTTAAAATAAAAACAAAAACCGACCGTAGATGATACAATTTCCGCTTGACTGAAAAACGAAATAAAGAGGAAAAACCCCCAGTTTATATTTTGTTAATGATAAGCCTGTGTAAATGTGTATGTTTGTATGTTGCAAGTATAAATAATATCTATTAGTCCGTGCATTATGTGTAGGTGTGAGTCACGTGACTATAATAATGTACCATCTACTACACTCCAGTTTAGACAATTTATATATTTTTATTCACTCTAGAGGTTTTTTATATGCAACGACTATTAAAATGTGTTTGCAGTATTAACTTGTTGTTACTGCAAGAGGGCTGTATTTGAAAGACATTAATGAACCTTCTGTTGGTTTTAATGGATTGTGTGTGCGACTTGGTTTTCCCGCAAGCACGCAAATTCTGTTTAGACATCATAAGGCAAAATACGTATTTTTTATTATTTTTTTAATAATTTTTATTTAACTAATATATGGTAAATGTCTGTAAATTGTACATAAAAATTAATAATAAACGATTTGTGCGTAATAACAATAATTTTTCAATAAAAATTGCTTTGTTTTTCTAGCAGTAATTTTAAATGTTTTTGGAAATATTTTTTATTTGCGTTGACTTTTTTTAATTAAGGAAGCCAATTGCAGAACAAAGGATTTAAGATTTACAAATATATATTTCGTTTGTTAATCGTTATTGCCTGATTAAACAAAAATACACAAAAAATTCTCTGTAAATTTTTATGGCCTTAAAATTTAAATTCTTTTTCTTCAAGCAATATCCAAATGAGAAAATTTAGCATGAAATTAAGTGTGTTATAATTAGTAGTATGCAGTAAGAAAAAATCGTTAAATAAAGTAGTAAAATATTTTTTTATTTAAATTGCAAAATTATTAAGTAAGGCCGTTACAACTATTCGGTTAGGTTGGATTTTTTTGTATGAGTAAGTAAACTACTGAAACATAGTAATTAGAACCAGCATTCTCTAAAATATATAAATTAATATATTGCATCTTTATAGAAAATTTTCCTTAAACGTTGTACATTCCCTAATTGATATGTATGGGCATAACTTTACCACCGGAGATTTTAATATTTCTTAAAACATATTTAAGAGGACATTTTTTTTAATGCTAGGCTAGACCATAGAGCGACAAAAACATTTCAATGTGTCCCTTTTCCAAAAACTACCTAGTGCCTAACTTCATTTTAAAATGTATACATGGATGTCTAGTCAAACGGGTAGGAATTCTTAAAACTTCTTAGGCGATTATTTAAAAAATTTTCTTCGGTATTTCTTAGTCTTTCTAAGGTGTCCTAGAGCATAGGGAGGAGTAAACTACCTTCTTAAAATATCTAAGGCTGGAGCTACATATTAAAATGCTTAGAGGAGAAGTAGAGTTGGCTCCTGGATTTTATCAAAACTTCCCTACTATAGGATGAACTGTCAGCTATTGACAGAGAGGATACATGGTTACGTTACTTAATCCATCATCCATTCTTTAGATGCGAATAGGCCCATTTTGAATTCCTCCTTATAGAAGAGTATTAAGAGGGGGAAAAATCATTATTTGCCTTAACGGCTCACAACCAAACATAATATTATTGGTACATCATGACAAAGTTTATTGAACGCGAGCTTATCGAGTCGATCATCCTTTATTAGGGATCACAGTCGGTTGGAAAATAGCTACCAAAAAGGGTGACTTTTTCCAACTACACAAGTTTGCCTTTTTGTTCAACTTTAAAGTTTTATTATCCTTATTTTACTTTTTTCTTTTTCTTCTCCACTACATCCACAGGTATGGCCAAGTTACCGAAATATCAGATCTTATTGGGAAACACCTCAGTCTTCTCACATTGCTGCAGCTGCATGTTTCACATTTCTTAATATATTTAGTAGCTTAAAGCGAGGCAACATATAGCGATGACAGTCTCTCCTACTAAAGTGATAACCTCCCTTGCACATGGCACACTCTGTCAGCAGGGTCATTAGCAGCCCCATTTTTAAGATCAGACAAAGTTTCTAAATCAGCTTTTCAGTTTAAAACCTTTAATTACTAAAAACAGAAGAAAAAAGAGCACAACCATTAGCCACAATACATCATGGAATGTCCGTACAGTTTTTGATACATCTCGATTGGCTTAGGTGATGAATTCTGATGACCCAACCGTCTCGTTATGGGACTTCCCTTTTTCACAAGAAATTGTTTGACTAAAAAAAATTAAAACAGAAATCCTTTATAAATCTTTTAAGAAAAGGGCTCTACATATAATTTTTTTTCAATTTTTTGTTTGGAAATTTCCAGGTTTCTAAACTCAAAAACATTTTCCAAGCGCATTGAAAACACAATGCAAACCTAATAATTGCAACAAAAAAATTGTGAACTGTTGAAATTTAGTGACAATTGTTACGCATGTAGACATGTGTCTGCTACAAGAAATGCAAACATTAAAAATCTACTTAATCCACCTCTTCCATTTACATTATATTACCCGTGAATGGAAGTTAATGTAAAGTATGTGTAAGCGTTAAACAAAAATATGTATAAGACCCTCTCAAAAAGCTGTCATCTCTTTTACGGATTTGTTACCTTTATTGGTTGATTTGTCGTTAATATCGTTCGTCGCCAAAACTGGCGTATTCGCTGGCACTTTAAATCTTATTGTCATTTGCGGGCAAACACACTTGCTTTTTGTCACACACAAACACACACACACACATGCACATACACCAATTTGTAACTGAATGCATTTATGCACAAAACTTATTTGTATGTTTCACTTAACATAATGACATATTTTTATTGTTGGCACCTTAATTTAAGAGCTTAGCAATCAACATTGTAAGCTTTCTGCGTTTTTTGATTTTTTTTGCAAAGGTGTTGACTACACCAGCTTCCATGACTTCTTAAAGTAAAGTGTTGCAGACAATGTGAAATGAGCATTCGCGTGTATTAAATAAGTGAACGTATTAGGGTGAGTCAAAAAGATTTTTTTAATTTAATTACAAATTAAAATTGTCTACTTTATTTTCTTTCAACTTTACTGATATTTTATTAATGCCTGAGCTATGCTGTAAATGTAAGGACAACAAATGCTATAGCGTGCCTGCAGTCCGAACTTCCACCTTAGAGCAAATGATGATACGCAACGCCCGATGGAAAAAGCAACGCTGAGTGGAAAGAAAGGCTGAAGATATTTACGATTCAGCTTGTTTGCAACGGACCCTAGATCTGTTACAAGCAAGAAATCATTTAACAATTCTTCTCACACGTATCCGTTAAAAGATCCGGCAGATGGGACATCATCTGGGTGCCAAAAATTTGCTATATGGTCCTACTATCATGTCAGCATATAATCGGATCCAGACATTTTTTTACGGTGCCAAAGCACTTTTATCCAAATCAAAACAAAGATGAATCAGAGATCTTCATTACAATAAAAGCGTTAAATAACGACAAAGAACCAGATGCATATTAGTACGGAGCTTATCCCGCGGTTAGCATAGGGCCTATTAAGCCCATTATAGACGGCTTTTAAATCATCTGGCTGCTTATCTCTGAATTAAAAATAGAATTTATATTAAAAGGGCCGAAAAAGTCGGCTAAAAGATTCTTGCCATCTTTTACCACCAGTTCATTATCCAAATGCTCGAGTAAAAAGGGGCGAACACAGGGGGAAAATTACGGCATTCGATTCGAATCGAAATTTAAAAATTCCTATTAGAATTCCTATATTAAAATCATTGACAACTCGACTTAAATGCCCTAATTTACTCCTAAGAGGAAGTTCTGTCTTCACTGATATTATATTCAGTACTAGGCGTAGTAAAGTTGATGGCAACCAGTGTGGCAAAATGCATCACATGGAGTCGGTATGGTCATCTAAAAACGCTAACTATGCCGACGACACTGTCTTATCTTTTACAATTTTTTGATATGTGAGAAAATCTGCAGAAAGTTCAAATGACAGCGGGAAACTCTGGTCTTAACGTCAACATCCAACAACAGCCAACATCTCGAAGTATAAATGTGGAATATCGGCAAAAGATAAGCAATCCTTCATGTCCTTTCGCGGCATCATATCCAAACAGGTAGCTTCCAAAGATATTGCAAATCGAATCAAATAGGCAACCCAGGCTTTGGAAGGTATGTAGATCCCAAAAAATCTACTATAAAACCAGACACCGTGTTTACTTCCAGTTCTAAATTATAGGGAACTGTTTTTTTATGCTCTACAGGTATCCAAAACTGGGCTTCTTAGAACCTAATGGGCACTTTTTGGACGAACATGATTTTGAATATGGAATTATGAAAAAGGTCAGGCAAAACTATAATTTATTGCTAAATAGCAGAAAGGAAAAGTTTTGTTATCTCTGAAGGAAACCAAATACCAATGTTTTAAAAAGTAGTAGTACCATAGTGTTTCAAAATCGGCAGAAAAGTAGTCAGATTCGACTATACCAGAAGAAAGGAAATAGAAACAAAAACTGTTTCAGTGGGAGCGAGCGACCTGCTTAGAAGTGGTATTAAAGTCACCTTGCTCCCTCAGTGAAGTAATTAATTTTTATTGCGGCCTTCCCTTTTACCCTGAAACTAACTTAAAGAGTAAAGGTTTATATGTTCACATTACATGGAACCTAAAACCATTGAAGTAAACAATTTAAAACAAATTTTTACTTTCGATATGATTTGGCAAAAAAAAACTTTTACCTGAAATGTTACCCGCACCAGTAAGAATTGGCAAACATAATACAAAGTAAAAAAACTCAATTGCGTAATTTCTTTGAAAGGAGAAACATTAATTTATTAAAAATTTTTTGAGTAATTTATTTGAATTTTTGTTTAAGTACAGAAACAGAATTAAAGTTAAATTTAAAATCATGTTGCCGTAAGGTTACGGGATTTATAAAAAAAGTTGAGGTTTCCCATAGAATTCCCAAGCAGGCTCCCGATTACCTCCCCAAGCTGTTAAAGGTATTCTTTTCTGTCATTCGCATATGTTTGGATTAAAAGTAAAAAATTTTTTTAAAAGAGCATTCTTTGGTTGATTTTGCCATTGCTGCTATCACAAGCTCCAAGGTTTGTAAAAAAACACTCCAGTGTCCTTTTGTAATAAATATGATTGCAATTAATTTGTAAACGATTATCATCTTCAGGTGCCAAATAAACTTAAAAAAACATTCATACATATCTTTTCTACATTCGTTTTTATTTCTTACTTTTTTTTAAAACTCCATCAGCACAGCTTAAAACTTAACAGAAAATCTCCAATTTAAAAGCAAAAAAAAACATCGCAAATACATGTCGCCGATATTTGTTCACGCTTTAAGCTGCCGCCTCCCCTGCACTTAACTTAGTAACTTGTTGTTGTTATCTTTTTGCGAAAATGTCTTTCATACTATTTTATGCGTTCGTAACAATTTTATGGACGACAGATCTAAATAAACCATTCAATGTCATCTTTTGGCTTTATTTTTCTGTTTTGTTTCTGCAGCCTCACAAATCCAAAAAAAAGGTGAATAAAAAAGGAAAAAATAATAAAAATTAGCAAAAGACGCAAGAACTTAAATAAAATAAAAATAATAAATACCAACTTGCAGTTATATTAAGAACCACACACAATTTACCTTCCAGGCATATGGAGTTATAAACCGAAGATGTGTTGGGGTATTGAAAAACGAAGGCAATAACTTTGAAAAAAAAAACATTTGTTTGAATTTAAAAGTTTCGTGGTGCAGCTTTAAATTAATGTTTTTTTTTAGCAAGAAAATTAAGAGAAGGATTTGTTTTTATCTCAAAAAATTTGATTGGTTCACAGAAAAAAGTTAATTGAAGAATCAGTTACGAATTTCAGGGAATCTGTCAATATTTTATGTGACTTAGGGCCATCAACAAAAATTGTAAATTTAAACAAAGATTTTTAAAATAAGTATTTATTTGAAACAAAATTTGCTTAATTTTTTCTGTGTTAATAAACACACCGTAAACTCTCTTGGAGTTCTAAACTACCATAGAACGCTGTGTGCCTTAATAACGCTTACGTTGTACCTAGCCTTTCCTTTTCTATGCAAATAATTTATACTCCCCTTATACCTCTGCAGTTCATGTTCTTTTATTATACTCTGGTTATCGAAGGGGCCTGTTGTTTCAAATCCTACCTGCTACACTAATCAATTAGTGCCTTCATATAATAGATTTTTTACACAAAGCAAGAATGGCCTCCAAGTTTATGGTGTTAAAAAGTAAGGATTCTCTCAATAGTTCTTCCATATCATTGAAGATATAAGACCCTAGAACTTGAGCGCTGAATAGCAACATTGAATAAGCTTCGCAGTCCCATGGTTCTACCTTCACGCCACATAAGCTGCAGTTAGTCACTGGCTTATCATCCTGATCTTATGGCAAAATAAAAGTTAAGACTTTACATAAAGTGGTATCCATTTAAAGCCTCAGGGCAAAGATACAGCATATGTGGTAGAAACCATCCTTCTTACTATAGAGGTTGCCTTGTTTTTGAGTTTGGAACATTTGTTTTTATTTTTAATGCCATATTTCGACTTAAATGTATTTCGTATACATATATGATTCCTACGCCTGGAAAGGAGCCTTCGAAGGTAGAGCTTCACGGGCCTAAAAGTCTGTAACCTGTCGGGTCAAAGTTGTTCAAGAAATTGCTGAAAAACAAGCTTTCTTCGATCTTAAATGATAACAAATGAATTCCAAATCATCGATTTGGTTTAAGATAATAGAAGAGTAACACTAAGCTAACCCACAGGCTTGGAATAAAATATAAGAAACTTTGGGAATAAAAGAAATGTGGTTCCGTGCTTTTAATTGATGTACCTTAAACTGTCAGTAAGGTATGGTATGAGGGTGTATTAACCTCACTCAATCTGGACTGGCAAGTGAGTCTCTATATTCATTGGTCAAAAAACCAGCTACAGCATCATATTATAAAAAGAAAAAGGATAAAATTTTGGGGAATAAAAATAAACTGACGTAGTCTTGCCAAAAAAAAACGTATTTCCCAATCCTTATTAATAACCAGATGTTGCCTCAATAATTTGAGGCTATAAGTTAACACAAAAAACATTCAAACTCCAAAAATATAATTCACACGCTAACAAAGCCTACGTTGCATCTCCAATTACAACATGTCTCAACAGCAACGTAGCTTTGTTCCCATTAATATTACTGACTGTGCTGTTCCCACCAAAATTGCTGAGTATGCGTCTGGCCAACATGAAGAAGTGGCGTGATCGGCTGAATGCTAGGGTAGCTTAAGTAAAGTGTATTTAAAAATAATTACTTGTATTTTTACCTTGAATCAATAAAGTCGTGTTGTGCGGTTAAAGAACGCACAACTCAAAAAATATTTTTTTATATAAAAATTCTCAACGCGAATTTAATTGGCGCCCGAGCAGGGACCTCCTTCCGAACGTAAAGGAGGTTTACAAAAAAGGTAAAAATACGGTCAAGCCTTGGCGGGCCCCTGAGTACCCCTTAAAAGGACAAAAAGGATTGACGTTATGTCAAAGCCCGTTAAGCCCGGTAAAACGGAAAACTAATTAATAAAAATTAAGAAAAGTGAATGCTTGAAAAGAATAGACAAAAGTTAAGTGTAAACTCAAAGAAAAATTAAAAATAAGTAAAAAGTTTAATAAAAAGAAATTAAAATAAGTAAACTACAAATATAAAACCAGAGTAATATATTAAAAACCCGATAAATTAAATAAGAAATGAACAAGCTAGAAAAAAATTGTGAATAAAAAATCATTGCAAATATAAATAAGCTTTTTGAAAAACTTAAAGTGAACATATAATTGAGAAAAAAAAAGGATAATAAAGTGAAAATAAAAAGAAATAAACACAAAATAAAACTAAGGAGCAAAGAAATTTTTTTTTTTAACGATAAACATTTAATGAAAAAAAGTATTACAACAATAACAGTGGAATTGAAAAGAAAGTTAAAAGTGGAACGATAGTGAACTGAGGAAAAGATAATAAAGAAAATTTAGAATTTGTGAAAAATTGGGAACACCAGCCAAAGGAAGTGAACATTAAGGACATACAAAATTTTAAGCATCAATACGACAAAACTACAAACATCAACTCAACATCTGTATCAACACCCGCTGCCAAAATCCAGAAGAATGCTGACAACATTTTTAGCGTAAGAATTATTTTCCTGTACTTTTAATCTTGTTTTATATATTTTTTTGCTGTAAACAAAATTTTTATTTAGAATCTAAGCTCAAAAATTTATATTTTTATACTATTTTCATTAGACTTACTAACTATAAGAATTTTCCCCAAATTATTATTCGCATCGGTTTTTCTTTAGTTTCATATTAAAATCCAATACACTAAATTATATTTCTTTTATTCAGACTCAAAATTTGATATTAAAATATATGGTTTTTTAAAACAATTTTTGCCATTTGCGTCGTTTTTTTTATTGAAATTTGGTTATTGTTAAATTATCCGTTCTCTGGTATTCGAGATCTGCTGAATAGGCCCTTAAGAGTTGATTTTTCCATATTATTTACCATGCCGAACGAAACCGTTGATCAATTGACCGAAAGATTGAGCAGAACTCTCACGATGGCACAACCGAGTGGGGGGGCAGCTGCTATAGGGGGTTTGACCTCGACTCAGAGGGAGCAAATAGCATCGATGATAAATGAGGCCCTTAGGCCACCCCCCGACCTTTTACTGGAAGAGGGAGCCGAACAACCGATAGTTGCTGCTACGACCAGACTAGAGGAACTGGACAAAGTTCCTGATATTGTGAAATCTCTAAGAGAGTTTTCCGGCAAACAAGGGGAATTTAATTCCTGGAGAAAAGCTGTTGATAGGGTTTTAGGACTTTACGAATCCGTGAAGGGAACTGGGCGGTATTATGCGATTTTGCATACCATTCGCACAAAGGTTACTGGGGAAGCAGATGCTGCTCTAGAGTCATACAGGACTCCTCTCGATTGGCCCAGAATAAAGAAGTGCCTTATGATGCACTACTCCGATAAACGAGACATAGGTTCGTTGGAGTATCAGATGAATAGTCTGCGTCAGGGTAATAGAACCATAACTGAGTTCTACCAGACGGTTTACCAACACTTGTCGCTAATTCTCGATAAGGTTTCTTGTTTAGAATTGGGAGAAAGCAGCCTACGCACAATGACGAGTACATACAGGGAAAAGGCGTTGGATACTTTTATAAGAGGACTTAATGGGGACCTACCAAAATTACTTAGTGTTCGTGAACCCACTTCACTGCCACAGGCATTACACATATGTCTCAAGTTGGATAATATGACGTTCCGTATGAGCCAAGCACAGGAGCAAATGTCTAGGACGAACATGCACCAAGGTATTGCGAATCGACCTTTGGCAAATGGACGAAGATTTTATCCTGAACTTGCTAACATGGGGGGACCAACGCTACAAAGACCACCAATCCCGCCTCGTTATAGTTCTACAAATAGCTTTAACCGAAATTACGATCCGAACTATCGTAATTCAAATACAGTTCCGAACACCCAACTAAATTGGGGATTGCAACCTAATCTGGGGATGCATAATAGATTCGCGAGTCGAAACGCTCAACCTTCAAACTATCCCAAACCACCCATTGTAGAACCTATGGACGTGGACCGATCGACCCAGACGAGACAGGTTAACTACATGAATAGACCACCAACTAACCAATTTGTCAAAAGACCAGCTGGAGGATCTTTCCAAGGCCCAGTTAACAAATTATAGAGAAACTTCCACATGAGTGCTGATTATGTACCAGAGGACATGCAAAATGAATGGGCGTACTACCCGCCCGAAATAAATGATCCCGATATGTACTCGCAAAATGCAGAAGCCGGATGCTATCAAGAATATTTACAGCAAATACCCGATGAATTAGAAGCCGCAGCAGAATACCATGAAGAACAGCTAGATGAAGTCCAGCCGTTAGTGTATTTTTTAGAGGAACAACCCAGTTCTTCTACTATGACTCAGCATAGTGCGGAAAGCTCATCTGAACGTTTAATACCTAGTGTCGAAGCTCCTATCAATGTATTTAAGAATCAGTTGATAATCAATATTCGCAATTCGGCCTCATATCAGTTTAAGATAATCTTTCCGGGATTTCACCGCCACCTTATAACAGAAACCGACTACGACGAAGAGAAACTAATAAATATTCTTAAGAAATACCTTAACCCATCCGTAATAAATGCCATCAAAACACCTGAACCAATAATGGGAAAAGTCCAGAAAATATACCCAAACCATTTTTCGGGCTACAAATGTAGATTTACTCAACTCATGGTTGAAGACATAACATCTGAAAATGATCAAGAAAACATTATAATTGAGGAACACAATAGAGCTCATCGTAACGATAGGAAAAACAAAGTACAGATTTTAGGAAAATATTTCTTTCCAGGAATGAATGGGAAAATTAAGAGAATCATAAATAAGAAAAGCAAGTACGAACGACATCCAAATGATCCAGTACTTAAAGAGACGCCAGTTCCAACGTATCCAGGCCATACTATTCATATCGACATTTTTTCTACGGACAAGAAACTAATTTTAACGTCAATCGATAAATTTTCGAAATATGTTCAAGTCAAACAGCTACAAGGCAGATCTATTGAGAACATTAGAAGGCCTCTAAGGGAACTCCTGTTTTTTTATGGAGTACCAAAGAACGTAGTTATGGACAATGAACCCTCATTAAACTCTGCATCAATCATGTTTATGATGAAAGACGACTTAAAAATTAATGTTTTTACCACACCTTCCTATAGGAGCGAATCAAACGGGCAGAAAGAACGATTTCACTCCACATTAGCGGAATTAATGAGATGTCTGAAAGAAGATGGAACGTCTAGGAACTTTGAAGAATTGCTGGAAAGATCAGTAAATGAATATAACCACTCAATTCATTCTACCACTAAAAGAAGACCTGTAGATATGTATTTTGGACGCACAATCGAATTTTCCCCACAGGACTACGAAAAACAAGACTGTCAAACATCGAAAGGCTAAAACGGAAACAGGAACAAGATATTGCTTACCATAATAAAAAAAAACACCTATTAAGAATTATGTGCCTGGCCAGCTAGTATATGTAAAGAACAACAAAAGATTGGGCACGAAATTGAGTAGTCGCTTTAAAAGCGAGATAGCAAAGGAGAACAGAGATACAACAATTGTCACGAATAGTGGCCGCGTGATCCATAAGAGTCACATCAGAAATTAGAAACCTTTTCCCTATCTTCAGACTACTGTACACCTTGGGACGAATTGAACTTAAACGCTAATATTTTTTTTTTTACAGGATACTACTAACCTTCGAGCCTATTATGGGTGAATTCCAGATAATGGATTACTCCAATTCGAGATTGGTCGTTGTAAACACCGGCCCGGCGAAAATCCAAACAGGCGTTTTTAGATTGATTCACACGATTGATTTGGGACAATACGAGGAATTGGTGCAGAAACTTGAAGATGGACTTCGCATGTATAACGAAACTGACAATTCGATGCTACCTTACCTATCGTACACCATATCCCAGATGAAATCCAGTCTAACCAGACTTAGATCGAGGGCAAGAACAAAGAGATCACTTGACTTTATTGGAAGTGCTTGGAAGTGGTTGGCCGGAAGTCCCGATCATTTTGATTTCGAAATTATAGAGAACAAAATTAATAATGTTTTGCAAAATAATAATAACCAAGTTGTAATAAATCAAATGGCACTGGATAAAGTTAACAAATTATCCATCATGACAAACAACATTTCAAAATTATTAGAGAATAAACTTCAAGAAAAGCCTTTAATAGATTTTAAATATAAGTTAGAGATTGTTAAAGAAGAATTATCCAATATTGAATACGCAATTCATTGCGCCAAATCAAATACAGTAAATTCATTTATTTTTTCTAATTCTGAAATAGAAATTCTAAGAAATATCTTTAATAATGATAATATTCCATTTGGTAACATAGACGAATTGTTAAATTTTTCCAAAATTAAAGTAGCTTCGAATGACAGGGAAATAATTTATATCGTAAATATCCCAACAACGCATAAGCAGAATTGTGAAAATCTCTTAATTAGACCTGTAAAAAGTAAAAACTTAGTGATTAAGACAAATTTTAAAAATATATTAAATTGTTATGGTAAAATATATGGAATAAAAGATGAATGTAAAAATTACAATAGTTTAAGTATTTGTGGAAAAGAAAATACCATAGACTTAAGCGAATCAGAATGTATCCCTAATTTGATAAAGAGTAAGCCATCACGATGCATAACAACAAACGATGAACATGTGGCGCTTATAGAAAAAAATTGACGAAAGTATGATACTACTGAACCAATTTGCAGGAAATATATCTATCGATAACTCAACAATCGTTTTAAATGGCAACTTTTTGATTCACCATCTTAATTCTACAGTATGGATAGGTAACCAAACATATTCAACAACTCAGGTTACCTTTTCTAAGCCATTACCTGCATTGTTCCAGCCAGTTAACGTGAATTTTCAAGAAGAAGTGATAACTTTGGAAAGAATGGAAGCTTTAAATGTTAACAATTCTCACATTATACAACAACTACAAGTCGAAAACAAAGTTAATTTGTCCATTAATATTGTGCTAATATTAGCTCTGTTACTACTGATCATTATTATCTCGGCCATAAGGCGAAATCGCAATAAGATAATTAAGGAACATAAAGTTTCGGAAACCGACAAGAAAATGCAACCGCCAGAAGAAGAAGCAAAAACAACGGAGGGCACTAATGTTTGCCTAAACCGGAAGAAATCCCTATCATTGTCAACGGAAGGTTTAGGAAGAAGCAAGATTCACAATTTACCATTTTTTAAAAAAAACAAGAAAGAAAGTTATCATACGAGGACGTACGATCTTAGAGGGGGAGGAGTTAACACAGAAAACATTCAAACTCCAAAAATATAATTCACACGCTAACAAAGCCTACGTTGCATCTCCAATTACAACATGTCTCAACACCAACGTAGCTTTGTTCCCATTAATATTACTGACTGTGCTGTTCCCACCAAAATTGCTGAGTATGCGTCTGGCCAACATGAAGAAGTGGCGTGATCGGCTGAATGCTAGGGTAGCTTAAGTAAAGTGTATTTAAAAATAATTACTTGTATTTTTACCTTGAATCAATAAGGTCGTGTTGTGCGGTTAAAGAACGCACAACTCAAAAAATATTTTTTTATATAAAAATTCTCAACGCGAATTTAATTTATATACTCTGACATTCTTCTGGATCTTGACCTCATATGGGAGTCACATTCAGTGGCTAAATTTGCTTCAACATCACCAAAACGAAATTCTTGTGATACTAGGTTAGTCTAAGCTAGGTAGAACAGTCAGCTGTTAAAAGAAAATATAAAAATCACTTAAGTCCACTTACTTCGGTCCCTTTATTTTACCTTAAGATGGATATAAAGAGTAGGGAAAGAAAAAATTGGAAGAAGAATAATAAAGAAAGTGGAATGAAACAGACTTACCAGGCTATCTGGTAAAAATCAAGCCCATGACCTACAGACTGAGAGACTCGTGCACTTAACATTGATTTACAGGGCCATCCTACTGATCTACCGGGGCACCCCTCTGATCTACGGAAGCACCTACTGATCTATCAGGACACTAGGATACTTAAACAGTAACATTCAAGTTTCACTTGTTAAACCAAAAACTTAATGCTATGTGATCAAATATTTAAATGAGCTTGAAATACCTTCAAATCTAGGTGCTCGAAATATATTAATTTTTAGTTGACACACATGATTTTGGTTTGACACTGGTTGAATTAATATCAATTAGATATTTTTAATTTTATGGAAGGAAATCAATGTTAAATTTTCAAAGATAAAAAATATTATGCTAAAAATTAATTCTATGGGCCATAACCTACTGCAGAGTCTATACTCCTGTCTCTAGAGTGAAATGGCAAATTAATCCCTTTTTAAGCTCGTATTTCAGCCACTATTTGGCAATTGGAAACACAGAAGGTCTGATTCTCAGCTCACCCAGTTATCAGTAATAAACTACTGCTATGGCAAAAGCACAAACTGTAAAAAATGTTGTGCAGTTTGAGAATTAAACCTAGGCTTTTAATTATTTTCTCCTTTCTGGATCGAAAATTTCAAACTAAGTAAAATCAATGGCAGATACTTGCATATCACGAGGACTCATTACCCATATCAGGAACCCGTGTTGCCTTGTATCAGAACTTTAAACAAAAAATTGGTAGGCATGATATTCCGGTACCCTGTACCCACTCTCTCTCAAAAGCAGTCTCAGACAAATTGTTAAAACGACACTTAACTTTGCTCTTAATATCTAAAATATCCTCTTTTTGCGAAGATCATTCCTACTTAGCAAGCACACTTTTGACAGCTCAAACCAATTAGTATTTTTTTCTTTCGATATTTATTTAAGTCTTTTATTTTTCTGCATTTCTATAGTCCTTTTGCAATGATTATGGTGTATTTTAAGATTTTTTTACCTTTTCTCCACCCGCCAACACTTGACTGATTTAATTATTTCGATTTTTTACGTTCTGTGTTTTTTTCTTTTCATATTTTATTGTCCAAGCCGTTTAACTGCAGTCAAAAATAAATACAAAATTCAATCTCTGGTTAGTGATACTTTCAAGGGGAGGCAAGGATTATTTTAATGTTGATGTGTCTGGCTTATTCATGATTTGCCTTTATTTGTATTTGTGTGTGTGACACTTCTACTGTAAGGTCTTTGCGTGTTTCTGGCATTCCAATTCAAATGCATCATGTCCACTTCGTAATAAGAAAATATGGTCCTTGTATTACAATAAAGTTTGACTTCGCACTTATGCTTCCGCTGTTATTGTTTTTGTTGTTGTTGTTATTCGTTTTTTTAAGAATTGTTACAATTAACTTAATGCAACTGTTGTCGTAGATTTCTAGGTGCAATTGTACTTGTTGTTTTGGCAGTTTTTTTAAAAGTTAGTCTAGGTGTTGGCCCTAAGACATTTAAAGTTATTATGACATGAAGGTGATGCTTGAACTTATATGCTTATTATTGCTGCGAAAGAAGAGATGATCTTTAGTAAATAAAAGGCTGGCCGTGTTAAAAAAAAAAATATTTTTTATACTTTTTTAAAAAGAGCACTGAAGTTGAATTTTTTCTATAGCGAAACCTTGCCTTTCGCAATCCAAAATTTTTGAGTTAACTACTTTCCTCACTGTAAATAAATATAGTATTAGTTTCTAAAGAATGCCTGTATTCACAACTGTAAGTTTTTTTAACTTATATTATTAAACTTATCTTTAAATACTCGTTTATAACAGAAAACCTGGTCACCTTTAAACTACATTTTCATTACTTATTTTAATCATATCACAATTTATATGTCCATTACCCTTGCATGTTCTAACATACACTTGCAATCAAACATGCAATATTGCATTTCCCCAAATGGACTACATTTTTTACAATCATATTGCCAGGAAAATTAGAGTAAGAAAAGACAAATCAGAAAAAACAAAAAACCAGCCACTTTTTATATCTTAAAAAATAATTTTTTTTTGTTATTTAGTTGGCAACTTCATTTCTTAAAATGTCACTTAAAAATGTTCAATAACTTTATCAAAAACATTAAAAAAGAAGAGCATTATTGTAGCACTTTGCTTAAATTACCAGCAAAGGAAAAATATCTTTAAAACCCATTCAAAATGAAACATGCGATGAAGTTATGTTAAATAATTTTATAAGGTACTACCGAACAAAAATTTGAGCTACATGACCTTCAACAGATAGTAAAAAAAATTAGTATATTTTGGGCAGGGTTTGTTAACCTAAACTTTTCTCACAAATTGTTAATTTTGACTATTTTCAGACACACTTAGAGTTGCTTGTAAAAATTTCAATATTCTATTATAAAGTATTTAATCGAGTTACTTAATTATAATACTACAAGTGCCGAATATCATATGTCTAATAGCGTTTTGACACCAAAAAACAAAGCACTGTCTCCTATTAGGTTTCCAGTTTCTAAGTGTAAGCTTAGGCGTCCGGACGAGTCAGTGGGCCAGTAATATGACCCATTGTAGATAAGCTGAGAATATTTAAAATAAACAGCCCTCAAATGAGAGCGACAGAGTCCGAGAAGACTACAAGGGCCAAAAAAAAATGCACGTCAATGGACACCGACACTGAAAAAGTATTTTCCCAGACGACAAACCTTTATAAGAGTAGAAAAAAATGTTTGCTTTAGATCCCAGAAAATAAAAACACACTTTACCCAAAGAACTTTAAAATTATTTGGTGCATAAGGCTCTTAATACACCCCAAAAAATAAAAAAATTAAGACTTTGCGAACAAGAAGAGAGCAATTTCATTCCCCGCGACACAAAACATGTTGTTACCATCAACAAAATCCATCAAAAAAATATCAGAAAAGGAAGAAAGTTATCATCTATTTAAACCATTAAAAACGTTTTGATTGGTCAAAGAAACCTTTTAAAGGTGTTAAACGTACGCTCGTTGTGTCATTACAGTTGAACTACGCACGAGATAAAATATAACGAAAAACGTACGACCCTTGTTAGGGATAAGGTTAGACGTCGTAAAGCTGCACACACAACGTTTTGACAATGACAGCTACACAACCATTACCAACTTCCTCCTAAAAACCACTTCTTGTCCTGAAAACACTTACGTCGCAATGCTACTGGATTACAAAACCTGCGGCAGACAGAAACAACGCAAGCGATACGTAAAGCATACTGGGGAAAAAAAGGAGAGAGAAAAAAATATTTTCCAAAAAAATTGAAAAGCGTGTAAATTCTATCAAAATATGGAAAACAAAATCGAGGGCTTTGGTGAGGCATTTCCTGCTTAAAAAAGTACACAAAGGAAACCAGTAACAATTTAGGAAAATTTGCCAAGTATTTGGGAGGTACATATATATCTCCCAGTAATCGCACCCCAGATCCAATTAAAAATTATTGTATCGAACGTGCACGATCCCTTCAAGGTAATAAACATCTGCTTTAAAAAATAAGGGGACACCAGTTTAGATGTATAAGTCCTCAGTGGATAAGTTGATAAGATGTATACTCATCTGTGATATCTGTTTGGAGGACAGCCTCAGTGCACCATGCCCCGTTCTGCTATGCTACACCAACTTGAAAGATATACTTATGTAGGTCTCCTTCTTATTGCATTTGAGATAAAATTATTGACCACACCAATACCTTAGATAGATAAACCATGTTCCAGATGTACACAATTCAGAAAAAGATAAGTTAAGACATTGTACCTACCCTACGGGGAAGTGAACTGGTCCAAAACTGTTGACGTGACCGGTCCTTTAGGGTAAGGACTGGTTCTAGTTCCAACACTTTATATGAAGAGAACCTGTCACTTTTACATTGCGTTGTCATTGGAGGGGACAATTGGTTCAAAACTAACACCTAAGAACGGGTTACAGGCCAATCCTATATAAGCAAATTTTGCATTAATTGTTTAAGATCCTGTTCAATATACTTTGTTTGTATTTAGGCGTGTGTGTGTGTTTATATAAACAGATGTATGTTTATGTGAAGGAACCAGTGTTTCTATTTTTTCCCCTAACCTCTTTAACACCTTTGAACCAGTTACTTGATGTGTGCATTTTTAACCAATCACGACCAACAGCTTTCGTGCAATTCATGTTCTGTACCGGTAACAGGACGGGTACGCCGACCAATTGACACCAATTTCCCGCAGGGTATTTATTGATTCAAACCCGCTTTTGATAGTGCCATGTGTGAACTTTGCATTCTTGCGAAATTTATAAGGCTCTAAACTGTGAGTCTGTGAACGTTGGGAATAGTACATTCGAGGTTGTTGAAGAGTCTGTATACCTTGGTACTATCATTAATAAAGAGAATAACAATTGCTTGGAAATACGAAGAACAGTAATAATTACAACGAATTGTTACGTTGGGCTAAGCAAACAACTTGGAAGTAAATCTTTTTCTCGTCGTATAATTACAACACTATAAAAAGGCACTTCTATTGGTTGTGGTCTGAATTGGGGCATAGCATGGATACTTGCACAAGTAAATGAAGCTGCACTTGGTGTGTCTGAGGAAACAATTTTTAATTAAATAAATAAACCTATCTGTCATAACAAAAATGAACAGCACCGCTTCAATTGGAGCTGTTTAAGTATGATGCCGATATTGGCAGGGTAAAGCGCGTAAAAAAAAACGCCGACTGAGTCATATTGTATGGAAAACACAAGACATTTTATAGCGAAAGGATTTTTGTACGATGCTAAAGGAAAGCGAAAAACGAAACGACCCAATCTTCGTCGCAAAGATCTGGTCCTACAAAATCCCATGAATCTTTATTTTTTATAAAAAAATCTTAAAAAACCCTGCCGTCTGGAGATTCATTTTTTTTGGTTAAAAAACCAAAGAAAATAGTCTATCTGGTTTGCTTTTCCTCTTTCAAACATTTTTTTTTACCATCTTAGTCTTCACTTCATCTTCACTCAAAAAACCTAAGTCTTATTTGGCAAACCAAGCCTTAAGCCAATATTACATACTCTCATTGAATAGTTTTCTTTATGAGAATAAGAAGGTGGAGCAGTAGAAGCAGATCTACTACACAAAAAAGACATTGCCAATGTGACACAAAACATGTGTATGGTTAGAAATATTGTTGCAAAATAAATTTCCTGGTATCCGTAACTAGGAAAAAAATAATACAACAACTAAACAAACATATCAGGTGTATTGTTACACATGCCATACTGTGATTTTTTTTCTTTTTTAATTTTTTTTAAACACTTTTCTATTTATTTTTTTCTTTCATTTATTTTTTTGTTCCTTCTTTGGCTAGTTATCTTAGGCACTTTGTGGCTGTAGCCCATTGTAAGACTTGTGGTGTGGTTATAATATGTAGTTGATACCAAATAAACAAATATTTATTATATATTAAAAAAATTTACATACAATATTCTATATGCATATGCATAAGGTGCACTTTAAAGTTGCTCATTAAAATCGTGTTTAACAATCATTTTTTTCACACATTCAATGCAAACACTTGCAATTGTTATATCTGGCCTGTGCTTATGCCTGTAATATGCTTACTTCATACATATTTATACTATTCTACGTATTTTATGGTTTTGGTTTTAGTTACAAATGTATCATTTGCGCTAAGTTTTTGCTTATTTGTTTGTTTTACGAGTTTGTCCGCCGGTTTGTTACGTTTGTTTCTGCTTATTCGTTGGGTCTGTCATAGTTGTCGTAAGTGTTAAATATTTGCGACAGTTGGCATGTTATACCATGTTAAGTAATAAGACTGTAAGACTATTTTGGCTTGTGCCAAAGTTATAGTGACATTTGGTTTTTCCATAATTTTTTTTATATTAAAATATTTTTTCTATTTGAAGTTAGTGTTTTGGGCAAATAATTGTGTGTACTTTGAAAAATAAGATGTTGAAGTGGAAATGTCCACTGAACTCATTGTGGTTAGAATTAGTTTCACATTTAGAGAAAATAAGGTACTATAGAAGTAAGAATATATTTCAAAAGATAGTTTTTTTACTTTTTGATTCAAGGTCGTAAAAAAATCAAATCAAATCAATTTATAAGACCCACACTACTAAAAACAGTCAAAGAAGTATCCGTTTTTCTAAAAAACTCCCTTTATTTATTCTTTTACATCCAACTAAACATTGCTAAAAGGAAGCTTTACGTAATGAAAAAATTAAAGGGGAGATAAAGTTGTTCTCTTTGGCGTATAAAATCACAGCTAGTTTTTTAAATGCAATGTTCAGTGTATCGTTTTGAAATAAACCCAGAACTTAACTGGCAGCTTTTTATTCCGGAAGATAGTTCATGAATCACACTTGTAGCTCTCGTCAGTCAAAAGGTGTTTAACACTCTATACTGCATTTTTAAAGTCCTTTAATATTTTGCCGCATAAAAGAGTGTAGAAGTCAGTAAAATTTAAGGCTACTTTGCAAAAAACCAAACTAACGCTGCTAAACAATGGCTGCTAAAAGGAGTGTCGGATAGGGACGTGTACAATGACTTTCATTACTTAAACAAGACGTCGTGATCAAAGCAACTCAGCAATATGAGAGTACTTGTTAAGACTTTCGGAGCCATATTAAAGACTACACCAACTATAATGATATCTGCTTTTTTGCTTAAGATTTTATTGGTATGCTAAGTGGACTAAGTATGGCCCTGTTTATGGTCACCTATAATCCAATACAGTGTTGTCCATAAGTTTGGTTCGAACAGCTATTATGCATTATTATGGTTATACCAAGTATATCCAAAGCTTAAAAAACCGTTAGTCCCATAAAAGCACGTCTTTAATGCATATATATTGATGAATGAAATGCAAACAGGGAAACTTCTAGTACTTTACAATGAGAAATAAAATTAACCAAATAATGTAGAAAGTAATGCAACGTGGTTAATCAAAAAATAAATTTACATTTTTTCAATTTTGTGCTCTTTTCCATTTAAGGTGACGATATTCATACTTTTTTTTAAATGTTAAACGAAATAAGTTTAAATATTGAACACAAAATTAATAACCATCACCGGATTTAACTTGTTAAGTTGTTTTGTTCTCCAACTCTATACTAACATCCCGCATGTTTCTTAAGTCTTTTGTTTTTCAGTACCAAATAATTAAGACTTCGCGTTTACTTTTACTTAAACTTAATTTTTATTTAACCACCTTTTTTTGTATTAATGCTATCTATTTGAAATGAAATATATAAAAAATTTCAAAACTTTTTCCTGTCTGTCTGTTTACTTTCTGTCTGATTTTTTAAATATGGGGACCTTTACTGCACAAAATTGCTTTATTTTCGAGAGAAAGAAATCATAATTAGCGTAGTTCAAATGATACCAACTCATTTATAAAGATGTAAATACAGATAAGTCAAAAGTAAAAACGAAATATAAATAATTATATATTTATATATTTAGTTGGGTATTTATTTAACTTTGAAAATTTCTATAAAAATTTAAACTTTTTATTTGAAATACTTTTTCAGGCTTAAAATTTTTCAAAACTTAGCCCAACCCTTAATAGTTTTTCAAACTGGGTGTACTTTTTAGAAATTCCAAGTATAAAAATTATATCTTACTCAATAATATACTCAATCAAGGGACTTCTACATATTTCAAGTTAAAGAATATATCGTGTCATCGCTTATAGCTTCATTTAAAAATTTCAACTTAATACTTTTTTATAAAACTTAAACATATGTAAGCTTTCTCAAAAATTTATTTTCCAATATTTTTATTTTAAGCAAACCTAAAAATATTCCTATTCCTTATTTCAATTTAACACATAATCCGAACAGTTCCTTTTAAAAAACGCACTTAAAACAACTAAAAAGTTCAATGTCATTGCCAAAGGCAAAAAAAAAATAATCTTCAAAACCATTAGGCGGAACAAATCAAACACTTGTTTTATTGATCTTAATGTTGACAATATTTTTGATTTTATTTTAATTTATATTTATATAATAAGCTACTGTTATATTATGTTTATCAATTAACTATTCATATGAGTGTCGGCATATTTAAATACGATGGGAAACTTAAAAAGCTGTTTCATAAAAACCAATACAAGATAATTATGTAAATTAAATGATATTTTACACGGAATACAGCAACTAGAAGAAATTAACATAATATTGAAAACAAGAAAAAAAAACAGCAAATGTTTTAACAGTTTAAGCATTAAGATTAGATAAACATATATGTATACAAACAAGTCTAGTTTGTATTTTTTAACAACAATCGATTTAGACAACAACACAAACTAACTCCACACCTGATTCGCTAATGAGACAAGCTAGACAAATACCATTGGTGACATATTTAGTTTAGCTTTGGAAGACGATGACTAATATTGAATTAATTAAGTATCGAACGTAGTAACAGCACAACAAAAATGACAAGTGTTGAAATATTTTTAAAAAACTCAAAATATAACCGCAATTTGAAAAGAACATGTTAGCTTTAATTAATGTCATTAACAATTAAGTTAACATTATCAAATCTATATTAAAATTCCAATGTGATTTTAAATAATAAAAAATTTAATAAAATCTTAATTTTATTGCATTTGGAATATCTTTGATGGGAGCTTTTGTTACTTTGAGATTTTGCTAATTGGAGTTGTTGACCTGGTGAGGTTTACAAGATCTTAAGTTAGTTAAAATATTTTATTATCCAGAACTTAAACTTGAAATGAAAAAAGTAAAGATATGTTTGCATAAATTTTAAAAATTTTAAATTATTTTTTTAATGAGTTTATGTATTGGTTATGTTGGTTTTTAATTTAAAGGGGTTTGAAATAATTATAAAATATTGTCGTTAGGTTTAAATGTCAATTATTATTTTTCAAATTTTATTGGCGCCATTAGTATTATTCTCTTAATTTGGAGCAGGTTTTTTAATTGTACTTAAAGATGTTTTCAATAAATGACAACATGCAGAGATGAAGAACTTAGTTTTATACCATTTCAATAAAAAATGATTTTTAAAATGTCGAAAAAGTTTTAATAACAACAGCCACCACTGGATGTTAACTATGCATGTTTGCAAATACGTACATTTCTGGCAATGTTTTTTGTTTGCATAAATTTTAAGATTTCTTTTTGTTAAACAAATTGACTTTAACTTTATAAATATTTTTAAAATGGCGTATTTTTGCTAAATGCAATTCGTTTGTATAAATAAATGAGTAGCATGTTTTTAAATTAAGTAGTTTTTGTTGTTTAAGTCATTATGTTATCGTAAATTTAAATTATAAAAATCATCATTTATTTAACAATTTAAATTTTATTTAAATAATTTATAATGAGTGTTTGCAGAGTTTTTTTTTTTGATGCGGAGAATGCATTTGGCAAATCAAGGTTTTGCAATATTTTTAGCACAACCACTATATCTTTAATATAAAAAACGAATAAGATCATTGAAATATTTTTGATGTACGCCTGGAAAAAATCTTAAGATAAAGTCTTATAGGCTTATAAGTTTGCTTACATCTATCTCGCAGTTTTTTCGAGAAACTGCTCAAAACTAAACTGACTTTCATCTAAATATCCAAGCACCAATTTGGCTTTAGAAAATAACATAACATTAAACAAGAGGTAGATACAAATTAAAAGGCAAGCATTTTCGAAAGAAAATATTATTCTTCCCTTTTTGTTGATGTACTTAAAGCATCAGACAACTTATGACAAAAAGACTCGTTAATCAAATTGAAAAATATATATATTCCCGACATATAGGGGCTGGTGTTCCCCAAGGGTGTATCCTAGAAACTTCTCTATATTCTTTAGGTAGGAGACATACCAGCGAAAACGTCAAAATTTTGCAGATGAAATTCAGACCACGAAGGTCCTTAAAATAACTGGAACTAATGACGACATCATATTATTCAAGAAGGGGAACAAACAAAGAAATGGACAATAAATAAAAAGGAAGAAAATTCCAAACGTACCTTTAACTGTACTTTAACTTTTATTAATACGCAGAAAACTGTTCAATAATTTTATGAGAGTAATAAAAAGGCCAAGTGTTAGTGTATAGAGACTTTCAGGGGTTTAAGTGAAGTCCGAAAATTCTACTAAAGTGTGATATATCAAACTGAAGCCTTTGATAGAGGCACATTCTCCTGTAAATATAAAGAAGGTAACTTAGTGATTGATACCTATAGTGTGCTGCGGATATGGAAAAATTATTTTTCATATTTGTTGGTATCTGATAGTAGCTGCGATGAAGATGCCACAGAGCCAATCCCAGAAGATGGAATTGAGTGCCTACCGACTAGCAACATTGAGGCCAAAAAAACTGCTACCCGGCTGAAGAATAAGAAGACAGCAGCAGCCAATGAACTGGCAACTAAACGGCTTAAGACCGGAGGTAACACGCTGATAAGGCGTAAGCATTAGCTTGCTTATTAAATTTGGCTGGAAGAACGCATAAGCGAGGAATGGAACATCAGTGCTTTATATCAAAGGAAACAAAACAGTATGTGCCAACTAAATAAGAATAAGTATCCTTCCCACTGGTTTTATAATTCTATGCAGAATACTGTGTGAAAGGCTGAAATTAAAAGTCGACGAGATAATTGGGCCGTATCCCTGCGGCTCTAGACCTGGAAAACCTACCATCGACCAGATATACACACTACAACCAATCCTGGAAAAGGCCCAAGTAAAACAAATCGATGCATGCGACCTTCTTGTGGACTATAAGACCGCTTTCAACAGGTCCATACGTTTAAAGATGTGTCCAAATTTGGTTTTCCTCCGAAACTAATACGACTCTGCATGATAGCTTTAACTGATACGTAATCCTCAGTTAGAATAAGCAGGAATATCTCTGAGCCTTTCAGTAGCAAACGGGGTTTCAGAAAAGGAGAGAGCCTTTTGAGTGATATTTTTAAAATCCTAATAGAAAAAGTTATACAAGACGGAAAAGTAAATAGAACTGGCACCCTATTTACAAAACAGGGGCCAAATCGTCGCTTTTGCTTTTAATAAAAGAATTCTAGTTTGAATTTTTTAATTTCGATTCGAATCGAATGTGACGATTTGGCTTAAGCACGTGTTACTCGCTTACCTCGGCACCGCCAAAAACAAAAACAGCCAACGTCAGTTTTGAAATAATAGATGATGCTTTTGAAAAACACTCGTGCTTATATATGGCTCTGAAGCATGTGCACTCTCAAAATCAGATGATGCAGAGCTTGAAGTCTATTAGAGGTAAATTCTTTGAAAAATCTTTGCACCAATCTGAGTAAGCAAAATATACCGTTGTCGTAAGACCCGTGAGGGGTATGAGGTCTTTAAAGACATTAACAAAGTTATTTATTTCAAAATAAAATGTTTACGTTGGCTTGCTCATGTTGTGAGATAAATGAAGATGTTCCAGCTAGGAAGTCATTTAAATGCGAACCTGGTGACAGATCACTCAAAACAGGAAAACCGAATTTACAAGCGAAGGATCAAATGGAGGAAGACATCTCGTAATTTGATGTCAGAAATTGGAGAAGGAGCACAGAAGATCGAAGCGCCTGTAATCTCCATCTAAGTAAGTAAATAAGTAAAAACTTAAGCACCGCCCCATTTGGAAGTTACATGTATTTTCAAATTTGAGAAATATATAACTAAAGTTAGCCCAAGGTCATTGGCAAGTTGATAGAAGCTCTGTGTTTTTTGTTTGAAATGCTCTTTAATACTACTTGATGTTGAAAGCAATTTGATGCGATGGGATACAAATATGGCGCACTGTTTTGCCTTCAATTTGGAAAAACTAAATTTCTTTAAAAAAAATGCGATAATTTTAGGATGCGGCTTGTCTGTAATTTATAGAGAGTATCATATGCGAAGATACTTAAGTCCTACTACTTAAAGGCGAAAAACGAAATCCTATCATTTGTAGGTAAGTCAAAAATTTTTGCAAAGATATTCAAGGGTCACTTGTTAAATGTTAAATAAAAAACTATATTGACAAGTATTTTAATAAGCTGTAGAGACATATCCAAACTATAACACACTCTTCTAAAAAGGAGAGACTTTGTTCCTTCAGATAAAACCACCGGAATTGCATAACTTTACTTTGAGAGCGTCTATGTAGTCTGACATACGCATTTGAAATGCGTATTAAAAATACCTGCTTCTGGCCTTAACACACGCCCTAAATCGAACTGGCAAGTCATAAATCCCTGCATTCTGATTAATCATTGAAAAATCGGCCACAACATAAAGAATGCAACCTGAGATGTATCAGTGATACGGTGTCTTTTAAGAAACACCTTATTTTCGAAAATGGTTTAAAATTTTAATCTAAATGGTTAAGAGAAGTAGATACTTTTAACCTTAAAAACTAGTTGAAGGCAAGGCTTGAGTCATTCTTAAGCCTAATGAATTGGTAAAAAATATTTATAGATATTAGAAATTGGTGAAAAAAGAAATGGCTAGTTGGCTTCAATCAAACTACTAAAACTGGTTATTGATAAATTTTTAATGACTCGACCCCTATATCATATGAACACAAGTCAAAATATCAACCATAAGAGAAACTGTACCTAATTGCGAAAATGTCGGGGCTATAACTCGTTTTAATCACTGTGATAAGCTTAAATGATTTCTTAGATGGCTGTGCTGAAAAAACTTTAAAATTATTTTTAATGAAAGATGTTAAAGTACTTTGTTGGAAGTATTTTGGATTTTTCTATTTTTATTTTAAAACCAGTAAACAAATTTCTCGTACACTATTTGAAGGCCACAGATTTGAAAAATTTTAAAAGCTTGATTAATTGACCCTTGAGTAATTTTTACTTCCTTAGTGATAATTACCTGTTCCTGGAAAAAATTTCACGGAATTATAGATTTTATGACTTGCTGTGTTTAATCCTTTCATGGCAAGATAAGTTCGTGGCAATAGTGCTTAAGGCCTTTACAACTATGTATATTTTTTCAAAGAACATACATATTTTTTCGTTGTTATCCAGTGCGTAAAATATTTTGCTAATTATTTTTAAGCAACAAATACAAAAACATTTTTCCCTTGCTAAAGCTGACATAAATTTTCAAAATTCGCATTGTTTTGTAGTGGTTTATTTTAACTTTTTATTCTTTTTACAGGTTACAATCATCTTTCTATTAGATGTCACCTTAAGCAGCAGCAACTGTGACAGTAGAAAATACAATAAAACATATGAACAAACAAGCTTTATATCGTCTCATTAAATTTGAAAATATGGCCAATGTTGTCATATAAATCTTGTATCCATCAACAAAAATACTGACCCATGTGTTGGGTGTATGAGTGTCACTGACTTTGTGTGAATAGTCCTAAATGGCCAGTCAACTTTGGGTTAGTGCAACTGCAACAAGCATTTTATACACTGTGTTTGTGTTTTTGTCTCTTTGAATTTTTTTGTAAGTTGTTTGTTAACATGTTGTTTTTGAACACTTTGTAATATCCCTCAATAAAACCAATCAGCAACAACAACAAAAGCATCAGCATTTTAATCAACAGAAACGCATCTTTGTTTTTTCGAAACTAAAGCCTAAGTTTTTTTGTTGTTAAAAGTTTAAACAAGGCTTAAACTGGCAACACTATTGTCATTTTGCGAGAGGCAATTATTTTTGATTTTTTTTCATACAACAACACAAAACATGCTGCCTATAAAAAATATTCGTTTAAAAATAAACTTAAGTAAACAATCAATACTCTTTGCTGCTTAACTAAATCCTGTTCGAATCGTTCACTTGTTGTAGATTTTTATTTCTTGTAGTTTTCATATTTTCTTTTGTAACTGTGGAAGAAGACTTTAATAAGCTATTATTTATGAAGATTTTACGCATGCTACAAGTGTTGTTTTATTACTTTTTTTGTTTGTTTGTTCAATTCTCATGTCACCAGACCTCAGTGAAAAGTAAAGGACCTTTATGTCATTTTTTGTTTTTTTGTTGTTTAATGCAAAGGCAAAAAAATTTTAAATAAATATAGAATGTTTTTGTAAAACAAAAAATTGTTGGTCTTTGTTTTCGTTTGGTCGTTAGGGATATCAAAGCTTTAAGTAACATTTACAATAAGTGTTGTCCTGTCCTTTTTTTTAACAAATCAATTGTATTTAGTAACACCCCATGATTTGTACATTTTGCTCCCACATATTTCCAAAAACAGCAATAAACAACAGACTTCAGTTTTCAAATAAGAGAAAAGTAAAAATATTTTGCAGCAGAAATACTTTAGGTGGGCAACTTGAAAAGTTTATTTAATAATTTTTTAACATATCATAGGGTATGATTTTTCGTTTTATTCTTAAGTTTTTTACATCATCGCTATTGGGCTTAATATTGCTTTAAGCACTTAGGCGGTTTACTTAACCTTTTTATTTGAACTAATATGGTTTTACGGAAACTATATATAATTATTATTCGCAATTTATGAGTTCAAATTTTTCTTTAATTTAATTTATTAATTTCATTCGTAAGATCCAATGCAACATTAGCAGTGATAGGCCAAGTTTTTTATTCTGGTAGGGTATTCGTATGAAGAACGATAATATATAAAGTGCAATAATTAGCGAAATTATGTGCCAAGGTAAAACATTTTTAAAAAGATTAATTAGAATTTTAAACAGTTTCAGCCTTAAATAGTTAATAAAGAAAATTATTTTTGTGAGTATATGTGGAATAATCGCCACTAGTTTTCATAAATTTGGTCCCTAATAATAAACGTATTTGTTTTAAATTTTATTAAAATATTTTTTTTTAATTTAAATTTACAGGGTGAGAGGGTGGCTGATTTTCTGAGTCACTTGAATGGCACATTTATATCGTACGTCTTAAGTTAGAATGTCTCGCTGAAATACAACATTGCAACAAAGGTAGTTGACAGCATCAACATTGGGCCCGGATGTAGAAACTCAATCAGCTCCCCCTCCTAAACCGCATCAAAGTCAGAAGCCACAGAACATAAAAAAACCAACGGATTCTTATGATGACGACAATTGGCATAAAAAAGTGTTAGTCCTTAGAAACTGACCCAAATACACAAAGATCTTATAGCATTAAGCCCGCTTCTACAAGGCTTGTGCAAAACCAGTTGGCCAAAGAACCTTAAGCAATAATTAAGGTTCAACGCTTTCAGCTTAACAAACTGTAAGCCGTGACGAGACAGAATTATTCTTGCAAATATTAGAACAAAAGCCAGCATTTATGCAGTGCTATTTTCCTAAAGGGAAAATTTTTCATTCATATAAATAAATTTTCAGCCCCCTCACCACTTGACGCTTTCGATGAGTGATGTAAGTGCAGATGTTGTATCTAACAACAAAGACAGTGAATGGATAACAGTCATATATGGCATCGATAGGATAATAGAGAATAAGAAGCTGCTTACCCAGAAAAGGCAACAGTAACAACCTTGTGGTCTGATTAATTTTGTTGCCTGACAGAGTAGATTAAAAGGCAATTTGGTTATCAGAGGGTTATCTGCCGATAACATAGTGCGATATAGCCATTAAAGTCCTGTCGACAAAAATAAAAAATGCTGGTTGATTACTTTTCCTTGTCGCAACCTTTTAGTAGTATCTGCAACATTATCACATGAAGGGCCTTAAATAAGGCTGAAAAGAGTGAGGAATAATCAAAGGCGCTTACGAACTTTTTTTGCGGCCAGTGATTGATCGGATGAATTGAAGCCTAAAAATTTAGGAAAATACAAAAATATCTTTATGCCACAAATAAGTAGCTTACATAGCTATTTAGAGCTTAAGAAAGAGCAAAGAAGAACTAACACTATTCAGATTGAAAAAAAAAATTGAAATTTAAATATAACACAACGCTAGTCTACTTCTCAACTCATACACTAAAACCTTGTGTACATGCACCAGCCATATTGTAAGTCAAAATTTTCTCCCTATCAAACACCATTCTTTTCTTTTTTGGCCACAAACACAATGGATACCTCAAGAAAGGAGAATTTACAAAACGCCTAAATTGAAAAAAGACCCAACTATTTTAAGATCAGTTAACAAAGTCCAATCGCATGTTACAAACATAAACTATCTCAAGCTTTTCTTATCTATAGGAATCTTAGCTCTTAATTTACTAATACCTTTCGGATCAATACGTAACGGTTAACCAAGTGGCAATCCCCATTTTATGTGTTCCTTTTTGGCTAAGAAAGCATTTTAAATCGCCAGAAAAAAATGCGATTTGGAGATACCTTGTTATGGTATTCCATCAAGAATTTTGATTATTTTCAAAACGGTATCTAAGGATTTAAGGTATTGGGTCGTACATTACAAACCCTAAACGACTGCCCAGACGTTTTTAGGGGAGTAAGCCATGGATGTGTTTTGTAGCCATTGTTGTTTAATATTGTTATTAACGTAATCATACGAAATAAATTTTAACCTAGCAGAGGTATAAGTAGAGGCCACAATTAGGAGCCTAAATGTGCTGGCGGCATGTGTTTGCTAAAGCAATATGGTTTTAAAAACTTAAGTCTCTAAATATTGAAAGGTGATCTTAAGTTAAACCATCAAGAGAAAAGTAATGCAATGTAACACTATTAGTGCCAACAGCTTTAAGACGTCGACCTGGATGACGTCATATCTGTTACTTTGGTAACATTATTTCTACTGCAATAATGAGACGTGATATGTTAAGCTTGGTTTGGAAATCAAAGGGCTTCTTTTCAAAGGCCAAAGTAAAATTGTTGAAGACCTGCACAAAATACGTGCTTATACGTTACACAGGCCCACAATCGATATAGCAAATACCACTATCGACGGGACAACCTAAGTTAACGTGTGAAGAAAAGGCCTCACAGCCATTTTTTTTACAAAATTGTGAATAACCCCTCTTATCTACCGTCAAAGCAGACCTTCAGAAAACAACTCACAATATTTGTTTGTTGTAAGATTGTTACTTATGTGCTTGTTTTTTCTGTACCACATAACAAAATCTCGCCTAATTGACATTTTTTTGTTATTTGCTATTTGTTGGTGTTTTAAGCCAATTTTTTATTTTTGGCCAGAAAAGAATTTATTGTACCCTAAGCGTACATAAGTTATTCCCTTTGGATATGTCTTGTTACTTGCAATTGTTGTAGCTCAATACACACACATACACACGCTTATTGGTTTCACTTAAAAATGAAGAAAAGTCAAAGTAGAAAATAAAAGAAAAAATCAAACTAAATTACGAAAATCAGTTTGTGTTCTGTCGTTTGCTAAGATTTGTGCAAAGTGCAGTTTCAGGAGTTTAGTGCACTCTTTTCGATATATAAAGCATTTGTTGTATATGTTTTTGTTTCAGTTTTTTTTATTTTTTTGCCACTGTCAGTGAGAGAAAACATATGTACTGCATTTTTGTGACACATCATAAAGTACCTTTTTGCTTGACATATGTATCAACGTTTTTCTTAAATTCATTCATGCCTCATGGATTTGCTAACGAGTTTCAGCTCTGGCCATTTTGTTGAATCTGTTCGTGGTGTTTTAGAGAAAACCATTTCATTTGGGCATATTTATTACATATGTGGCTATCGGTATTGGTGTTTTTATTTTTGGAATTTCATTGCTGAAAGCACAAGTGTTACATTAAATCCAGACTTTAAACTTAATCTTTGTCTCCAGTAGCTGGTTTTTTTTCTAAAAATATTCTATTTATTTTAAAGATACATTTTTCTGAATGATATTGTGGTAATTTTGAGATGCATTTGTGAAATAAAAAGTGCTTATAAAAACATATTTAATTAAGGAAAATTATAAATAACAATTTAAGAGGATGTTTTCAAATGAAGTCCTTAACAAAGAAGACTGTCTGCAAAGTGATACAAATTAAACACGTGCATAGACATATCGGTTTACACAAGTTTGTGTGTTTTTTCAACTTTTAGTGCGTATTGATAAGTAGCTTCGTGTTTTGCTATAAGTTGGTATTGGTATTTTTTCTAATTAAATGTGGTAAAATGAGAGTATGAGTAGCAAATTTGTTTTTCTATGTTTCGATGAAACAGATATATACAATTAATGATGGTTAACTATAGGTACTTCGGTTATTTTTCGTATTCTGGCTACATGAGCCAGTTTTTATTTTTTTTTTAAATTTTATTTAAATAAATAAAACAAATTTAGCTAAAAAAAATTAAAACTGCATCTTTACTATATATATTAAAGTCAAATTCTAAATTTAAATTTAAATTATTAAAGAATACAAATTAAATATATATTATTTTATCTTCATTTTTGAGCTTGAGATAAAAAAATATTGTTTTTAAATTTATTTTACTCTTTTTTAAACACTATAGCTACAATAAACTTTAAAAATCAAATTTTTGTTTCATTCACAACTCTTTTTATAAACGATCTTGTTTATTTGTTGTATCAACAGTTATAAGAAAACTTGCATGGTACTATTGTTATTCAGCACAAAAAAACGAGTACATTACGCACTCAATGCAAAACAATAAACAACAATATTTTTTTATAAGAGTAGAGTGAGTACGCAATAGCAAAACCATACAATATCAATTACACTCATTCACACGCTTATACCAAAAAGAACAAGAATGTACAAGGTATATCTGTTTTTGCAATACTTATTGTTCTATTTATGCACGTGTTCAATACAAATTTAGTTAATTAGGAATTCTGTTTTATTCAATTTATAAGGGATTTAATAAAATATTAAATCATGCAATCTTAACAACTTTGAAAACTAAAGAGAATGGGATTTTATATCACGAGCTGCTTACACTTTGTGCTTGCAAAAATATTCTGTGGCAAAAAACACATCTCTGCCTATAATTTATTAACAAAATGGTTTTTTTAGCTCTTTTTCAAGTATTGAAAAACGGCAATTTTGCGAGAGGCGCATCTAAGTTTGGAATTGTCTGTAAAAAATAATTTTTAACGACTAATATTTTTTCTCTTTCTTATGTCAATTTTTATTTTAAGGATATTTGTAAGGACACGAATCCTTGAAATTTAAGTGATAAATTTTTCCATCTGATTACGTTTTGAAACGGAGCATTTTTGAGGCAGGTATCCTTGCTTAGAATTTAAGAAATTTTGAAAATATCATGAAGCATAATTTGACAAATGTATGTACAAAATTTAATTTAGCTAAAAATCTTTTCCGCTCTTTGTTGTGGCAGTTATCGATTGGAAAATATTTTCAGGAATACGAATCCTTTGAATTTAACTGACAAAATTTCAGATTTTGCCTTTATTTTATTTATTAAAGTATGTGTGCAAAATTAAGAAAAATAGATTTTTTCTCGTTTACTCCTTTTTAAAAAGGACATATTTAAGGTATACGTATCCTTGCTTGAAAATTTAAAGAAACCTGGATGTTTCAGAATACATTACTGACTTAAACCTGTACAAAAACTTCATTAAGCTCTCAGTCGTTTCCTTTTCCTTACGGCGTTTTAAATTTTACAAGTACTTAGAAGGACACGAATCCATGAAAAGTGAGTGTTAAAATTTAAGTTCTGATTTTATTTTATCATTTAGAATAGGTGTAACAATTTCAACATGTTTTTACTTGAAATTGAAAAAAAAAATTTGACAGATAATTAAACATAATGAAATTAATTCGTAAAACGGTCACATTGTTGTGCTTCATTTTGCCAGATTTGATAATAAGGATGTACGGAACTAGGGAAAAGACACGAATACTTGCAGTTTAAGTAAAAAATTTTACTTAAACTGCTCCTTTATGCTAAAACAAATACCTATAAAACACTTGCTCTTCTAATGCTCTATAAATATTTTAAAAATTCTATTTTAACTTAACAATCGTGAACATCAACTTGTTAACTTAAAACTATTACACCAATAGTCGCAATCTAAACATTGTCAATGCATTTTTAAGTGCCAAACTAGCAAATTGCATTCCTTTTAAGCCAACAGTCTCGAAAACTTAAAATGTCATACCTTAACTATGCGTATCTTTACTTTTATTCTTTTTTATTTAGTTTTGTTAAAATTCATTGCAGATTTATTATACAAAAAAAGGAAAATTTAAGAATAAAATAAAACACTGGCTGTTACAATAAATCGTTTTTGTGTTTGTTGGTCGTAAATTGAAAGTCGATTTACATGTACTTGTAGGCGTACTTAAGATAACTTAAATTCCTTAGAAATAATATAAACTTTGCGACAATAATATACAATCAATATGCTGCAGCATTGAGTTAAGTTGGTAACTAAAAGTGTACAGAACATTACAGCATCCATGCAAAGAGAATAGCAGTGCTGGCTAAAACAAATATGTTAGTTTGAGTCTGTACATTAGCAGTTTGGGAAATCTTTTCATATTGAAATACTTGCTTTCTTTTACGTAAGCAGAGTAATAGTTTTACCAGCGACTGTTTTTTTTAAGCAAAATCTTTTTTTTTCTTTGAATTACGATAACCAAACTTAAGAAATTCTTAAGCACCAACCATGAAAATTTGTGAAAATTGTCACCATGAATACACATTCTATTTACCAATAATGGTTTTAAGTGCAAAATAAAATAATAACAAAAACATTCAAGAATTTTTCTTTATAAACTGAACAATAAAAATTAACTAAAATAAGGAATCTTAAATCTAAAAAGCACTTGTTATTGTTAATACAAAAATTTATTCAAAAAATTTAAGGTGTTAAAAGATATTTCAAAACAAGTAAAAAAACTTATGAAAACAAATTTTATGGACAATAAAAAAGATTCGCAGACATAAGACATTTTGTAACACCCGCACCTAATGACCTCAAGACACTCGTACATATTTAGCATAATGACCTTTAAGTAAATTTTTCTTTACATTTTACATCGCCGAATTAGACAGCCTGGAATACAATAGGAATTAGACAAGACAATGCAACATAATATAGGGAGTACTAAAACTTTTTCTACGTCTTTTTGGTTTTTTGAATGAACTTTGACCACAACAACCGTAACATTAATCTGAACAACAGCAACATAAATAATAATTTCCAAGAAAACATCGACTTGTCGCCCTAACTAAGCAATACTTTCAATTCAACTGAAGGTATGTTGAGTTTGTCGGATGGAATGTTAAAAAATATTTTATTATTGAGTTTAGTCGGTATTAAAAACGAGATTTTTACTTTTAGAGAAATCAGTTTTCATTATATATTAAGAAAATCTCTTTTCTAATCACTGAAAGGGATAAGCAGTTTTTACAAGAATCTAAGATGGATATAGGCCCCAGGCAGGTGTCTTTATTATGTTGCAGGGAAAGATATATGAATTTAGAGGAAAAGAGATCTTTTATCTCATTAAACATTTCTCATATGTTTACATTGGGGCCACGTTCTGCCAAAAAAATACTGTAAAAGGGTTTTCAAGGAATCAAATATCAATCTCTTTGATGGCAAATTTTATTGTACTCTGGGGCAATATATCTTACTTACATAAGTTCGCTTTACAGCTCTCTTTAGTTAAGTAAACTAAAGATTTGCCTCAACTGAAGTATCAGTATTTTGACTATCATGGACCTATCACCACAATCGCTGCATTTTAATGCGCTTGGCTACGTTCACGTCGATAGAAAGCTCATTCAACTTGTGGTTCGTTCGACGATTATTGGTTGGTTGATTTTCGTGCTAGTTCACCACACGCAAACTGTCAAGTGGAGTCTAAATGACACCGTTTTTACAACACCACACTACTCGATATGTAATAGTCCCATTAAACCATGGTCCAAGGGAAAATGGAGTACCCTGTCGCATTGATGTGTCTCGGCAGATCGTTCAGCCCTATCGCAGGTACATCATTTGGGCTGTCCAGTATATGATGGCCCAGGAACTTGTGCCTCTTCACAGCCAGAGCAGGGCATTCGCAGAGAAGATGGAAAACCGATTCCTCCTTTTCCCAGTTCTCGCAGCTGCGATAGTTATCGTTAAACGTGAGCCGAGTCGTTCTGCATGCCTTCCCAGCATCCAATGACCCATTAGCACTGCCAGCAATTTCGAAATTTCCACGCGATTCCGGTTCATAAGTTGCGCAGTACGTCCGACATCTAAGGAGGGCCACGTTTGCCTGGCGACCCTACACGTATCCAACCTGCTCGACGATTATACTTTGCATTAACACAGATCGGGCCATAGATTTTGGTAAAATTTATTTCTAAAAAATATCCAGCTCATCAGCTTTCGCAACTGCCCATATTTTAGCTTAATAATTCAGCATATCGGGCCTTATAAGTTTGGTTTCTTGAGAGAACAGTTATGTTCCTAAGCTGTCTGTTTTGTCGTATTTTGATGTCATTTTAAACATTCTCTTTATAGGGGACATTGATGCTGTAATTATTGGCTTCCACAATTTTGCCTTTTAATCTAAGCTATGTTTTACTCGCAAGTGCAGGCATAATTTTTCCCCACCTCTTATTTACCGTCAGACATATCTTTTCCTACTGTTTCTCAAATTCAGGAAAAGGCACCACTTACCCTTTGCTCTACCTCTTCAACCCTATTAGTCATTTCTGTTTTCTCCTTGCATTACCATCTTTAAAGGTTTATTTTCTTTCCTAAGAATATGTGGTTTTCCTCAAGACTTGATATCACTCTTTAAAACAAATTTAAGTCTTATATTTGCTAAGAATTTTATAGCCACCCATAAGTTGTAGGGATTGGTGAATTCGTTGCAATAACTTTTTCAAGCATTTCCCTGTTTTCCATTATTGTTAAAGTTCTGTTTTATTGTAAATTTTCTTATTTTTAAATGTTGTATCGTTTCGTTGGCGGTATTAAGAATTTACCGCTTTTAGTCTATGCCGCAATGGTATCAGTTTCTATTCTTTTTCTTTTCTTTTATTTTAATCTTTTTTTTTTTGCAAATTTTGTTCTTTTGTCGTATTCTTCACAATCAACTCTGAGTGAATTTGTATGTTCACAGTTTAGAAATACTTAGTTGCTTAAACTTAGCCACCTTGATTGTAAGTGTTTGTTTGGTATGTCGTCTGCATATATTGAACTGATCATGAATGTGGTGGTGCTGATGATGATAAAGGTGTTGGCGGTGGTGGTAGTAGAAATGGCAATGTTGGTTTATATTCATTCTGTTGCTAACCTTAAACTTGAAGTTTAACCTTATGCTTAGTATGCCATCATTGTAGTTATCATCATCCATGGCATTGCTGGATTAGTAGTCTCTGTCATCAGCTAAATCAGTAGCAGCCCCAAATAGTCGTAGCTAGAGCCCAGCAGATTTTAGACCGTGGCATAGTTAAGAAAAGAGTTTCATTAAAGGTTCGCTTTTGTTATATGATTTTGAGAAAATCAAAACAAAAGCCATCAAATAATTTAAAAAGTTGATGACAAGAGGTAATAGCTAAGATTGAAGAGGAAATCGCCCTAGAAATATAAAATAATAAAGAAAATATTTCAAAAACTTTGGTTTTTAGATCAATAATTTGTAAAGTTTTCTATCTAAAGCTTCCTAGTCGTAGATGAATTGATACTTAGGTTAGGATAGGTAGAACACTTGGGTCCATTTCTTCAGTCTCTTTGTTGAGAATGAAAAGATAGGACGAGAAAAAGACTTTAAATTAGATTACCTTAAAATAAGAAAATGTATTTAAAAATAGAAAACTTGTGCATATGTCTGAAAACAGTCGCCCGAAAGTGGCTCCTATGCTCGAACAAACCGCTATCCTTATAGAGGATAAAAGTCAGACTATGCAGTCTGTCGGTACGAAAGTGTTTCTTCTGAATGTCATTTAGTGCTGGACAGAAGCACAAGCCTCTCGGGCGTCCTGATAGCTTTTACAGAAGCCTTTGAAAGGCAATCCCAATTAGCTGGCATGAGCACCAAATCAACAGTGGCTTTCAATTGCGATCACGGTGACCCTTATCTTTCTTTTATCTAAATCAAGAAGAGATTTGGAACGTTGGTAATAAGTCAAGAAAATTTTTTTTTAAATTTTCCTAATTTTTATAAGAGTAAAATTTTGGTTGTTCAAAATATTAAAATCTCCTTGTTATTAAATTCAAAAAAATTTTTATCACAAACAATTTCACTGTTTAGTTCTTAAGAAGTTAAAAATAAAATATCTTCTTGTTTCTTTCAGTGTACACCAGCTTCAATCGTTTGCTTGCAGCTCCCGTCTATTTGCTTAGTTAAAAAAAGTTTAAACTTTAAAAAACAAAGTTCAAGATTACCGCTATCGTTTCAGCGTTTAAAACTAAAACCTCTTTCCGATGTATTAAATGAAACGAACTTATTTCTATGAAACATATTCTATATTTATACAAACGAACAAGCGTTTTAACGAAGAGTTCCTGCAAAAATAAAGAAAAAAATTTAGATTTAACGAGCAGAACAAAGAGCAAGTCACTACCGCTCTGCGATTAACTACTTTCAACCATAGGGTGGACGGTGTGGGTATATAAGCAGAATTATTTGTACCACTATTCTATTAACAGAAACCATTTTTAATGCCTGAGACGATGTTTTGGGTAACAAACTATACTTAAGTGATTGTCAAGTTAGTCTTTTAATTTATCATCTAAAGACAAGAAGAGCAGCTAAAAAAAAATAAAATGCAAAAACGTAGAGTTTTCTTTAATACAGTAACACCCCATCAAATGGCAAACGGATGCTGAAGCTTTTTTTATTATATAAAAACCCGTATTTCGAAAATTAAATTTAAAAAATCTTAAGAATATTATACTGAAATGTTGTCTCTTTTTTGCACATTTTATTAATAAATCTTCGCTTCTGTAATTAATTAATTAATTTAGTCTGCCAGACAAAAATTTAAGTTCTCATAATAAAACTAATTCATTTCAATGGTTTCATCTAAGCGCAATAGTACCCCTTCCTTTCAGACGGGTATGTCCACTATGTTGCAAGATGTTTCGAGCGAGCAGATTTGGATGTGTTTCCAGCATATTTAAAAACTTGTCCACAGAGTTAAGGATTTCGCATTAAAGTGTGACGCTTTTAGACCCTTGTGGAAGATGCTGTTCTTATCATACCAAGAAGCACCAGTTATCGCTCTTATTTGAAGGAGTTGAGTATTTTCTATGTTGTATTATTGTATACGTGAGTAATTTTTTTTTTTTAATTTTCTTTAGTAATACAGAACTTTGTCCAGTTCTCTGCTTAGGTAACGTGATGTTGCAGTTGGTTCAAAGCCTTTTCAGGTGCCTTAAAAGTACTGATAAAAGCTGTATCACCAGAAAATGACGACGTGTGTGTAAAACTGTGGTCATGTCTGTTGTATAAAGCAAGTACAGAATGCTCCCTTGAGGAACGTGTGCCCCTATTGGCTGACGGCAGCTTAAGTAATTTTCTTCTTTTACCATGTATTGTTGACCGGTTGTATACTTTTACAGGAGGTGAAAGGTATTTACTGGCAAATTTAGCTCTAGTTTTTTTAAGGCATTCATGGCATACTTAAAGGCTTTCCTGTGTTGACTTCTAAAGCCATATTGGTGATTTGGATTGCAACTATTATTATTTAAGATCGGAATTAGCTTATTTTCAAGCAATTCCTTGAACAATTTGGAACTAGTTTGCTTTACTTTTAATGAAAAATTTTTGTGCTCATTTGTGGTCATATCCAAGAATTTTTATTTACTTAGGAATACTTGAGAAAAAGCAGTCAGCTAAAATTGGAAACTTGGAACGTCTAAAATTTAAATTCTACAGCACCTAATAAAAGCATAAGAAGTGTTTGACATTCTTTTTGTGCTCTTCATCTTCACAGCTTCTTTAAACGTAATAATTGTGACCCCAAAATCTCTACCCTTTTGTTCGTGCGGATCAAGAATATGCTGCTCAGTTATGTCTCAGATCTTGTCTTCTCAAGGTATTCTTAATGTTTCCGTAAATTTTTCCCATCCCAGCTAGTATTCCAGAGTTAACATTTACATAGAGTTTGTAGGAAGAAAGTAAAATGCTAAAGTCGTGATAAGTTGTCTCGTTATCGAGTTTCGTACCAATCTTTTCCAGTGTATTGGCAACACAGTTTTCTGCATAGGCCTTGTTAACCCATACCTAACCAGGAGGGGTGCTGTAATGTAACGTTATCTAGTTAGTGGAAAAGTTGTAAGTTGGAGCATAAGTCAGTAAATCACCCAACAATGGCAGCTTAGCTTTCATTGAATATTTTAAATGTTTTGCCATATATTCCGTAGAGCCGTCTGTATATATATAATAATATGACAAGATACATCGTATTTAGTAGACTTATTCTAGCAATATTTTACAAACTGTCTACTTAAAACGGACCAAACTGAGGAAAAATAATTTATTCTTTAAAAAAAATCGATGAATTTACGTCCAAAGGAAAACGGAAATTTTTGAAATATATGAAAATGGGTCCATATTTTTCTTATGATCACAAATGGAAAAATCGGCTTTTCTTTTTTACGTTTTGATGAAAATGTTACACCCGTCACATTTTGTAAAAGTTTTTCCTTAAGCCAAAATGGTTTTTTATAGAAACAAATAAAAACAATTCAAACTGCCGCAAAAATCCAAAAATTGAACAGGTTTACGAGAATAGTTTACGGAATTCGATTTTAAAGTAAAAAAAAATTCTTAAACTAAAATTTGTAAGGTCACACCCGTTACAGTTTTTAAGTGATCATTGTGAGAAGAAATTATGTTTTTGCAGTGTATTCTTACTATTTATTATTCGCTTAAAAAAAAAACATTCTTAGAAATTATAACCTTTTTTCAATCCAAAATTTTTAAATGTTTACGTTGTAAGCAAAAATGTGAACTAAATGGTCACACCCGCCACAATTCAATTTCCCAGATGAAAAAATCTCAGCCATAATTCTAAGCTGCCTACACTCGAAAAAATTTATGCAACATATATACCAATACATTCGTACATTTTAAAAAATCTTTCGTTAGTTTGCACGACGACATTCTTTAATAGAATATACGAAATCCCGTGGTTAATTTTACAAGTTAAGTTTAAATTTTACGAAATATGTTCATAAATTTAAAAAAAAAAAAAACTTTCCAATTTTTTTGTAAAATTATCAATTTGATGAAAGATATTACAAAAGATAATTGTTACCTTTAAGATATAACGAATTTCTGCTTAAAATATTGGTTTTGTAATTTACAAATAAAAAAACCAAGCACTTTTGCTTTTCTGTTTATTCAAAAACAATCCACATGCTTGCTTCTTAGTCTCGGTGGTCGCAAAATCCTCTGGTGTACTTTAAGTTGGCCACTTACTGTAAAAAAACATACCTACTGTGGGCTGCCCATTTAGTGGTGGCACTGGTAGTTGGTGTGATGTTAATATTGTAAATACAAGTGAAGTTTGGCGGTTCATATTAAACAAAAAACACCGGCCTTAATCAACAGCTTTTTTTAGCCCTAAAAAGCCATAAAAATAGAAGACATGGCTGTTAAGGACTACAAACTCAAGCTTCTACAATAGTTGTTAGGTCGAATGCTGCTCCGTCCTTTTATTATAAAAACATCTACATGAATACATTTTGCATAATATTAAGTTTAACAGCTTACCGAAATTAAGAAAATCCTTAAGCAACAACAAAAAAAAACTAAAAAAGATAAATATTGGAAAATTTGTTGCTCAATCATTAGCTTCTGTAAGCAAAAACAACAACAATAACATAAGCGGCAACTAGTAACTGCAATTTAGTATTAAATTTGTGTTACTTCTTAAATACCTTTTGTTACTGGGTGATCATCATCAACAATTTTCTGGTAGATATTGTTGGCAGCGCCAGCTCTTTTAATATTTTCTTCGTTAGTGTCAGCCTTACAAGAACATTAATGTTGTTGGTGTAAGAAGACAAGCCATAACGTTCTACATTCCGGCATAATTGATTTTAAGTTGGGGTCGCTAATAAATCGTAACTTTATCGCGTTTTTATGTTAAACTTTTTTTAGCTTTTTTCCTTCTTTATTCTTTGCTTTTAAGACATGGCTACAGGTTGCCTTTGTCGATTAGCTTTTCTTACATTGTTTTTGTTTTATGAGGATCCTATTAGCCTTTTTGGTTCTATTTTTTGGAGGCAAACAATTTATCGTAAAGTGTAAATATCTTTAATGTGTTGTTGATATTTAAGAGCCTTCTTGGGTAATAAATTCTTTTCATAAACTTAAATTTTTTGACTATAAATAATGATGGTGTAAAATAAATTCAATAAAAAATTCTATAATCTGCAATGTTTAAGCTGGTTAATAAATTTGAACTTAAGCAGCCATGAAGTGATTGTTTATATTGAAAATGATTTGAAAGGAGCCCTCCCTTTGTTTGTTTATTATAAAATTTTACATTCTGGTTCTTAACTGTGTGTGTAATTATGTACATTTATTTGGACACCCAGCAGGCCGTGGTAAACGGCAGATGCCTAAAATCCCTTTATTTAAATACTTCGTGTAATCACTACAATTCCCAAAAACCGATATTTGGAGACGTGAGCTTTTTTTTTATCTGGGGAAGCAAACTAAAGCTTAAATTAATACACACCACATGGCGGCATATAATTTTTAATTGAGTTAAAAGCTATAGCGGAAAACTTGCATATATATCTTTACCTTATTATAGAAAAGACCTAACCTGTGTTTTCTGATTCGGGGGAAATAACGATTTTAATTGATGATTTTAACACTCACATTAGTGGTGAAGCCTATGGTATTTACTACATAATTGGCAAACATAATATTGGACTTATGAAAAAAAAGCAAGACCCTCTAAAAAGATTTGATTTAAATTTGCTATCAGGGGTAGCATATGACTTAGATATTAAACGACGAGGGTAGAGAAAACCAAAAGGATAAGTAAAGTGTAAAATCGCTCATTGTTTGACGTTTCTAACAAAAAATAATTTCGATATTGGCTGCGCCCATCCCCTTATGGCGGGTGAAGTACAATTGGAGGCATAAGCGGTTTAAAAAAATAAACTAAAAACAAACAGATTCAACCTTGAGAAGTTAAAAACTAGAAATATATGCTAAATTTCTCAAACTTTTTAAAGCTTAATTCTAAATAAGTGATAACAATTAATGTGTCACTTGCCGGCACTTATTGCAAACAGGTTGGAAATGAATACAAAGTGTCTGCTTACATTTTATCGATAACCTTAAGTGAAAAGTTAAACTGGGATAAAGGAGCAATCTAAAATAAAGATTGGGAAACAAAAATTTTACAAGGAAAACAGGGTCCAAAGAAATTGAATAGCATTGGCAAAACCAAGTTCTAAAAATGAACTTGGTTAACCCTGATTTTCAATACACAAAAGCAAATGAATCAAAAAGGTTACTGGTCGTAGCTATTCTTATATAAAGTCCTTGCACAATGTCACTGGTACGCAAAGAAAGGTCAAGAACGAGTATGGTAAGATAGTAACAAAAATGACCGAACAATGACAACAAAACAATGTAACACTGCCAGCATACCCTAAGCCTACCTTGAATTGATATTAATATTCAAACTCCAGGCCACGATAAAATAATTGGAAACACAATGTTAATTAAAGGACACAAAGCTGCAGGACCTGAAAAAGTCCCTTCAGAATATTTTAAAAGTTTGAGCACTTTTTATTAAGAACCTTTGGCAAGCAGAAATGCTTTTTTAATCAAATCAAATGTATATCGAGGATTGCAGAGGCATCATATTTTAACATGCTTTTAAAGATACGCTCAAAAAATTGTTTATGTAAAATCAACTGCAAATCTGTTTAAAATAACTGGATACTCATTTAAAAACCCTCCAACAAGATATTCATTAACAAAATATTTCGTTTAAATTCAGACACATTCGTCTAAAATTAACTAGATTTTCTGACACTTACAGCAAAAACAAGGTATCAGATTAAAAATTACAAAATTACATATTACTAAAAAATAACTTCAACTGAAAATTAGCATTTATGTTAATTTTAAGCTTTAAAAAACCCTTTAAATCAGTTTAAAAAAATATTGTATTAAAATTTAACTGTTTTTTCATTTAAAAACAACTTTACGGAATTTTTCTTACATAACTTACAGTTAGTTACAATATTAACATTACTTCTAACCGTGTCATATGGGAAGCAATGCAGGGCAAAGCGGTGCGACTAATATGACTAATAATATCTGTACAAGGATTGCACATGTTTCATTTTAAATGAAAGCCAATTTAGCAAATGATTCATTCAGCAGTAGTGCTTGAAATTTTCAATACAATCTAAGCCCTCAACCTATTTTTTTCTATTTCTAAAATGAAACAAAATAAGTGAAAAAGTACTTTGTGTCTAGTTTTCTGACCTGGAAGTCCAACTTGCTTTATAGCTCTCAACTCAATATAACTATAATCATACTTCAAAAAATATCAAAAAAGTACTTTTTCCACTCTCCTGACTTTCCATCTCTATATCGGAAAACAGTCGTCGATTTAATCGCTCTTAGCTCATAGTCTTGAAAATGGAAACAAAAAACACAAAAGTAAAAAATATGCTTCTTCTTCACCATATTAACTACCTACATCTACATGGCTTCTAGACTTACTGTGTTGAAAAAGGCTAAACTGCAACACAAATGTGATGCCCACTTAGTTAACTTCTGACCTCTTTGTGAGTCAATAGTCCTTAATTTCATATTTTTATGCTCATTTTTTGAAAATATGCAAAATGATACCACAATCTTTTTCATATTTTTTGAGACCTATTTACCGTAATTTGAAATAGGTTTCCATTTTTATTATCACATTTTTACTATACAAAATTATCTGAGAAAACAAAATGTAATTTTTTTTATTTTTTTATTCATATTATTTTAAAAAATTGAAAACAAAAATTTTGTAAAATTTTGCTTCTATTCTGTATAGTTAAGCAGAAAGCAAGATATCGATTTTTTTCCCCAGTTTTAAACCATTAGGGTCAATTTTTCCAAAATTCTTTTAAGATAAATATTTTCGGACTTTTAACTCATCAGCTAATTAAAAGAGTTTACTAAACGAGCAAAAGCTTTGGTTTTAACAGATTCAAATAAATTCGCCATTTTTTCATGTTTCAGGACAATAATAAAGTATTTTTAAAACTTTTTTTCCAGAAATTTATACACTTGTTAGTAGTTGCCACACACATGCCGCTCTTCTATTCCCATAGAATTTTTTTAATTTAACCTTTTTGTTAAAGTCAAATTTTTAAAAAATTTATGACATCCTCATCTTAAGCCAAAAACCTTCTAATTATAATTCCTATTCAACGAAGAAGACAAAAGCTCTATAATTTGTTTTTCTTTGAAACATATTTCCTGCTAAATTCATTCACCGACTTAAAGCAACAACATTTGCTGGTAAAAAATTATTTAAAATAGAACATTGATATTTAACAAAAATACTTGTATAAAAATACAAGGAATTGAATTCTAAACAAAATTTTATTTGATTTAAGCCGCTAAGCCGCACTTATACTATGCGCTTAGAATACAAGCGTAAAATGTAGCAACTTGATTGAACTGGGCGGGCGTACATATTAAATTAATATAAATTGGCGCAGGTAGCTACCATATGATTAACAAAAAATGAAATAAAAAAATCTAACAACAGTTGATGGCGACGTTGATTTTCTCCTCAAGCAAACTTTTAAATTTTAAATCTTTTGGTATAAAGAAAAAAAACAACGTTATTGATGTGATATTTTTTCAAAAAAGACATTTCCAAGAAAAACTGAACCTTAAACCCAAATTTATAAAAAAAAAAACCTTTTTTAAACCTTTTTGGTTGCCAACAAAATAACAGGTAAAATTTATTTTTAAAGTTCAATATTCGATTTGGAAAAGCTGGTCCTTTTTAATTTGCAAAAAACGAAAAGAAATTAAATCACTGAATTAAAGTTATAACTTTCTAATAGCTATTAAATTACTAATAATTTTGCTTGGTTTTTTTAACAATAATTTTACCAAACTGGTTCAGAATTATTTATTAACATAGATTAATAATATTATAAAAATTTTATTATGATTTTGAAAAAGTTCTCATGGTTATAAATAATCGAAATACATAAAACTGTTTGGACCGCATAATTAATATTCATAATTCGTGGAATAATTATAATTGTACTCAAATAGCAAAAGAATCTAAAAGAATGAGCCGAAACGATTTAATCAAATGTTTTTAAATTAATAAAAACACAAATTCAAACACAAACACTTTGGCAAATTAACAATCTGCATAAACAAATAAGATTTGTATTCTCTTGTATTTTAAGATAATTTTGATAAAGCTTTCAGCAGCAGTATTAAGTATTTGAATTTGTTTATATATTAATATACGATTTCATCAAACTTTATGAGATTAGAATTAATAAAAAGTTATAAACATAATAATAAGGTGAGTGAGTAAAGGGAAATAAGCGACTTAAGAAATCCACTAAAATGTCTCGTAAGTAATAAAAAAAATTTTATCTAATATTTTTTAAATCTTGTATAACAATGTATTGCATTTCGTCAAAAATTAAAATATAATCTTAAAAATAAATCACAAAATCAATTCTTCTTTTGAAGAAAGCAAGTTGGCAAAAAAATGCACTCTCATACTTGCAACTTTAAAAGAAAACTCTCAATTTTTACACAAATTTAATTAAAATTAATTGCGACTAAATTTAAAATTTTTGTTTCTATTTCTTGGGTGTAGGAACAAGTTACGATTTAAATTTAAAAAAATAATCTTTTTATTAACATTTGATATAACGATCTACACACAAAAAATTATCTAAGAAACCTTTACTTAAATCAAGCCATAGCGGTGTCAAAAGTAGGGTTAGTACGGGTTTTCTTAAATCAAGTACGAAATTTCTTACTCCAAGTAAAATTTTTCAAGTACGAATTTCTTACTTTTAGCCACAATTAAGCCAAAAAAGGATTGATTTAAGTTCGGAACCGTACTTGATGTAAGCCAAAAAAAGATTGATTTAAGCCATAAACGGGATTAATTCGAAAATGAAATGTCATTTTTTTGACTTATGGAGCTTTATTAAAGAAGAAGAATTTTATATTTTATTTTTATTTTATAATTAATTTATAATTTAAAAATTTCATTTTTTGTACTTACCGAAGCTGAGATTCGAACCAGGGATTTCTGCACTGCAGTACAAGCGCGTTACCTCTAGGCCACTGAGACACCATGTTTTCAAATGTAAAATAATATATTAAAACAACAAGCTTTTTTCTGCTTGATTTGTTGAAGCAATCCGAATAGGCTTAATTTAAGAAAATGTAAGTAAGGATCGTACTTAAAAAGATTTTGGATAAATTCAAGAATAAAATTCTTGATTTTAGAAAGCGAGTTTTCTTTCTGTGTAGTTCCCATGAAGATCATGACTCACAGTAAGCAGGTATAGATATATATTAAAATTTACATAAGTACTAGAACGTGTATGACTGCCTTAAAAAAATATTCTTAGAAATAAAAAATTAATTCAAGACTACGCAACATTCCATGTCAAAATTGCCAAAACTATTTTAGAATATCTTAAGGCTGAATGTTGAATTTTGTTAAAAAAAAATTAGGCCTTTCTCGTTATAAAACCTTACAACCGTTCAGTTTCTCGTAACCCAAATTCCAAAGGGGGAACCTTCTAGGTTCTCAATTCAAACTTCCTTACTTTAAATATTTTCCAAATCTAATCCCCATTCAAGTAGGCTAAGAGAATTCTTATCACCCTGCAAACTGCTTCATCTTTTCCAGAATTTTCTTTTAACGCCGTGTTGAAAAGGCTCAGGTTTTTAGGTAAACGGCCTTCGCTGTTATATTCTATTTTCCTATTGACTTTTAAAAATCATCACAAGTGGCCTTATTGAAAACGCAGGGTTTCCCCGGTAGATCAGTGGCAAGTGCGCGAGTCTATAAGTCTAGGAACTTCTGGAAACAGACCCTGGAAAGTCTTCTTCATATTATTTTTCTTTATTTCTTATCTTTTTCTAAATTTTTGCATTCTTGTTATCTCCATCCTTTCAATATGCCTCTCTAGGTAACATAAAAGGACCGAGTTTATCGAGCCTAAGTGCGTTTTATTCTTTCCCTTATTGAAATGGAACTAATTGGTCTGCCTATATCCAGTTAATATCTACGCGGAACCTTTTGTGAAATCTTAATTTTGCATTTCCTGTCTGTGATGTCCACCTTACCACCGAGGCATTGTTTGAAAATAGCCCACATGCTATCTTTAGCCCCAGGCTTCAATAATAGTTTTAGAAAAAATAAAGCTTCCCCGGTCTTATTCTCATTTAAGTAGGCTTAAAAGTTTATAATCATACTATTCTTCTTAAACATTGATATGAAGGGCCTTGGGTTTTTAGATGAACTAAATGTTGTTACTTTTGTTTTGTTAGACTATTTTCCTGATCACTGCCAGTCACTTCTCAATGCCATCTCACTGTGAAACCCCTCATTGCCTTCAAAATAAGCTAATAGCCAGATTTTCAACCCACACCAACCTATTTCCCTCTTGCTTGTAAGTAAGTAAAGTTTTAGTAAGCTGAATATTGACAATCGCCTCAAACGCCATCATTAAAATTGACTTTATTGGCACTTTGGCTAGTAATGGTCCAAGTGTTTCTTTTGGCCGAAAGCTCTATTACATATCCCCCATTCTCAGTAAGCCTTCACGTTTTTTCCTCTATTATGCTTTTAAATAACTTTTCGATCCAACAGTATTAGTGAATAATAATGATGTAATAATTGTTTTCTTAGAGAAAATACAAGTTTTAGTGTTATCCGGGCTCATCCACAATCTCTTAGGCTGTTTCCACCTACGTATATGCAATACTCTGGGCGTTTTGAGCATTTCCACAAAGTTGATTTGGTTCCCTTTCCTCTTAAGAGTGGCAGCCTAATAACCCACAGAAAGGGCAAAAAGGTGTCACCTTGTGAGATTCCAGGATTCGCATTGTCACAAAAAACTAAACAGTTTAAAAAAATCTCTTTAAATCACAATATTATCTTTTGTTTACCTTTTTCCTTAAATAAGTTTAAAACTTTACCAGCTAATTTGTATAAGATACAACTAAACACAAAAGTTTTAGAAACAAAAAACCTTGCATTAAATGCTACAAAGTTAAACAAAAGACCTTAACTGATATAAAATATTATACCTTTTATTATAACAGGCAAAGATAAATAGATCTCTTTGATATTTAATCGTGTTTGTGTGAGTATCTGATGATTAGAGTCATCAAGTATATCACATATCTTTATGATTTTTTTTTCTAAACTTTTATAAATGGAGCATAATTTGATGAACAGTTTTTATGTTTATGATCTAAGACAGATTCTGCCGGTTTAAGAAGCGGCAAAGCTTTTGATAAGTTTTCTTTATATTCCTCAGGTACATTATATAAACCTTAGCTAAAGCACAGTTTAACATTTGTATCAAAAGAGTTGATGAAATCGAGACAGACAAGAAAGTCATTAGTGAATCTATTACAAAAAGAAATCACCAGCATCAATACAAACAAGACAAAAGGTTTCGAAAAACAAAATATATGAGCCCCAAAATGTTCATCATTAAAATTTAAATAATTTTGTACAATTCAAGGTTTTCCTTGTGTGAGGATGATGACGATTATGAAATACAAAACAAAAAAAACTTAAATACCATTAAGTACATATATCTTACCTTGCGCAATATCACTTGTCTAGTCGTGGCTAAAATCAAAAAAAAATTGTTTTTTATTTTTCTCTTTTCACTTTTTTCATATTCAAAACACAAATAATGAGGCCGTCAGTCATTATGACTGAAGCAATTAAGACCTTAACGAACAGGTTGATTACTACTAAAAGTTGTTAAAATCATCACTGATTGTTGACTAAAGATAATAAAGAAAAATTTTAAAAATTCTGAGGGTAAAAGTTGAAAAAAAACCATTTAAATTTGCTTTGTTGTCAAGTTCCTAATGGAAAGCAGGTAGAACAATTTCAATTTGCAAATGTGTGCTTGTTTTATTAAGGAAAAAGAAATGAATTTGTTTTTCAATAAATTAAATTGTTATTAATTATATAAAGGTTATTAGTTTCTTAGACGTAAAGGAAAAGCAAAATCGATCTAATTTCAGATATTGCGATGTATTTGGGCCCAACTTAAGAGTGTTCTACGCTTAAAACTCTAAAAATTTCTTGAAGCAAAAGCTGGAGATGATGAAAGGAACTACGAAAGAGAAGAAAAGAGAAAAAGGTAAAGAAAAAAGTAAGACAAAAAGCAAGAAAGAAAAAATAAAAACTAAAAATTAAGAGTTTCCCCTCTTTGTAAACAGAAAAGAAATAACAAAAATAAAGCAGAAAAGAAAAGAAAAGAAAAGAAAAGGAAAAAAAGAAAAGAAAAGAAAAGAAAAGAAAAGAAAAGAAAAGAAAAGAAAAGAAAAGAAAAGAAAAGAAAAGAAAAGAAAAGAAAAGAAAAGAAAAGAAAAGAAAAGAAAAGAAAAGAAAAGAAAAGAAAAGAAAAGAAAAGAAAAGAAAAGAAAAGAAAAGAAAAGAAAAGAAAAGAAAAGAAAAGAAAAGAAAAGAAAGGCACTACCTCACTTCTACCCGTATGATCTTGATGATATGTATATCAAATGAGTTCTGGCAAAGGCACCAGTTATCTCTCGACGAAATTAATTTTACTCGCGTACCCTTCAGTATGTTTAACAAGGTGCACTTTAACTGTCACCGTGATATTGTGTCGTATTTTAAAGAAAAGTGAAGCCACTCTGCCCTCTAAATACCTGGTATCTACTGTTTTCGCTTGCGAGGCTATGGCGACCAAATTTATGCGGTTAAACCTTAACATCAGTTCAAAGGAAATTGCGATCCACGGCATGTTGATAGAGTGTTAACAGTTTTTATGGTTGAACTACGAATTTTTCCCCGCGTTCTTATGAATCAACCATGGAGCATGCTTTCATGTTTCCATATGGCGCCTAGTAGTTATTCTGTCTACACTCGCAGCTTTATTGTTCTTTGTAGTCAGCCAATTGCTGCTTTGGCCTCTTTAGGTTTATTGGCTGGACATCTAACTCCGTCATTTATCTTTGGACTTTTCACACCATTAACCTCTGTCAATCGATAACCACTTCCATCTCTACAGGAACATGTTTCAGCTGGCTAGTCTTTCGATATACATTTTACCTGTTGGTAGATTTTGATGGCGTCTTTTTTGTTTTCAGATCTCTTATCTTTTTTCGAAATAGGATTGATTGGAATTGGAAATTCTCCAAAATTTAAAGACTGCTCCATATGATTTAGTTTGGAGTAGATATGCATTATGCCTCGAACAGCCTTGACTCTTTCTCATAAGCTTAGCATCTTTATAGTAAATTCTGTTTTTTTTAACCCAACAAAAATAAATCTAGTTAATCGTCTTCCCAATTAGAAGCGATTTAAACTTCCTATTTCCTGCGTTTAGAATTCTAAACAAAATACAAAATATTTCCAAAAACCTCTTGTAAACAAACTACGTAACACTGATCACTGATATAAAAACAAAACGCGCACATGCGCCCTTAAATTAAAAAATATTAAATTTATTGATTATAATCAATGTATAATTATAACTATAATAATTTAAATACCGTGACAGATAAAAATTTAACAAAAAACTTTAAACATAAATTTAATGATCTAATAAAACAAAACGAACTAATAAAGTTTCTATAATTAAATCAAAACTAATTAAATTTAAATATCTAAACTATATCGAAGAAAAAAAATAGTTCGAAAAACACTGACTGGTTTTATAAATAAATAAAATTAAAAAATTATGCAAATTAACGTTTTTTCTAAATAAAAATCTCATAATCCAAATACCCAAGATCCATGGATGTTATCAAAAGTGTTTGTGTTAGATCAACAGCTTTATCGTCATTACCATCACCAAAGTCAAGTATGTGTGGAAACTTTTCGTCTTAATCCAGGCTTTTGTTGGTCCGCTTGTAATGGGGAGTGACAAAATTAATTTATAAAATTTATTTTAATTGCTGCTGTGCTTTGTGTGTGTGCTTTTTTTTAAACCGAATTCCATTTGAAATCGACCGACCTTTTGTTTATATTTAAAGTTTATTTCTACATCTAATGAAGGCCGCTGCCGCCGCCAGTGTGCGTGTAAAAATCTGTCTCTATATTTTGTTAGATTTAGATTTGAAACGTCAAATCCACCAACTTGTTGTAATCGGTTGCATGTGTTATTCGAATGTGTGAGGTGCGTTGTTTTCCTCGGTTTTTTATTCTTTATGAATTATTTAAATTTATGCGTAAAAATTTATACAACAAATCTGATGGGGAGCTTTTTCTATCAAACTTGATTTGAGTGTTTTTGTGGCTTAAGGCAGCGTTTTGGTGTTTCAAATTTAAATGCTGAACGCATGTGGTAGTTTTTATTTTCTATTCTTATTAATAGTTATTAAGACTAAATTATAAGTTCATCTGCCAATTAATGAATTTTGTGATGCTGCATTTACAAGGTGCATTATGGAAATTTTGATTAGAGTTTATTTTGAGAAAGGGAGAAATTTAATGCCAGGCGTGAAATTATTACGATGGTGGTCAAGACGAAAAACTAGTTATTTTTGAATAAATTACATAAACAAAATAACAACCGTAAAAAATTTTAAATATTTTGAAACAAGTGTAAAATCGGATTTGTATTAAGAAGGGAAAGATAAATTACAATTTTGTGGTGTTTCGTCTGTGGTAAAACTAATGTTTTTCAAGAAATTTCATTTGTGATTAATTGACAAATCAGGTTGTTGCACCTATTCTTCAGTTTCTTGTATTTTTGGTAGTAAATATTAAACCAACGGAGTTTAACATGCATTTTGTTAATACTTAGTAATATAGTTTTACATTAAACAAATTTTCATTAAATCTGTAAAATATACACAATTATTTATATTCTGGAGGTAAAAAAACAAAATTAAAAAAAGCCTAAAAAGAAACCAAAATTTGACTGTCATTAAGATAATCGTAGTTTAACTCCCTAAGTCTCTCTAAACTAAACATAAATATTTATAAACTGGCCAAAGATTGCAATCCCTATTTAACATATTAACTAATTCGCTTTGACAACAGCATCATACATACATACATACATATAAAGAACAGAAGATAACAGCATTTAAATACTGTTACTTAGGCAAAACAAAATTTGAGATCGCTACACTCCAAAAATTTCAAATAAGGTGGAAAGTGCATTACATACTAAGACCTAATTTTTTTAGATTATTTAGAAAATGCACTTTCTTTTTATATTTTTAACTTACAGTGCAGCATAGAAACTCCAGTTTCATTTATTATTATGTTTTTGCAAGCCCATAATCCCTGCGCCAACTATTGCAGTAGCGAAGTTTCCCGCATGTTAACAGCTTAGAACGTTGGCTTAAAACATAAACGAACTGATTTTATGTCTAGTGAGTCCAAGGAAACATGCTAGATTTTTATTCCGTCCCTTGATCTTGACCTGGATGCAGTCGCACTGAACATGGTAAACAACCTCTGCAGTTTCACATTTTGTGCAGCAATTAGAAGGCAGTTAACCTTAGTTAAGTATCAACTCCTTTACCAGTGTACTTCCTATGGGTTCTTTTAACAAAATCTTTTAAAATGCTCAAATTTTTCGAATGCATCGCATGAAGATTAGAACAGAAATTTGGCGCATTATTCATTGGATAGCACAGTGCACCCAGCAAACCGCTAAATTTCCACTTTATTCACAGGTTACCACTGCTTAAAAATGTTTATGAAGGACAAACTTAAATTATGTTAGAAAAATGAGATTATCAGGGCAAACACTAACTTCATCTGCTCCAAGAAGATCAGATGCAACATATTGGTATGTGGTTTGTGCAAACGCTAAGCAGTGACACAGAAAATATACCATCGATTCTGTGTTCTTTCTGTGTGCCAAGCAATTGCTGTTAATCACAACCACTATCCGATGGAGGTGTGCTTGTATGTTTAAATTGCCCGTCAGCATACTCATTCACACCCTCCTCAATTCAAGGAATTCTCAGTCCTATTCACACTTGGAACACCTCTGTCATCCTGCTGACACAGTATTTTGTGGGAAACGTTTGCTTGCTCTTAAACTGGGCAATCACTGCAATAAAAAAATGCAAGTTTCTTAGATCAACGGCTTGCTTCTTTCGACCTTTAACCGCCAGATAATATGCCCGTTAAATTCAGGAATTTCTGTCAGCTATAAAATACGTCTACGGCCATATTCTGAGTAATCCTTAATCATCTACCTGCGTGGAAACTTTGTTCTAGATTTAGTGGTTTAAAGCACAATGGCTGTTGTCGACCCTTGGTTACTGGTGCAAATTTGTATGTTTCTCAGATCTGCGTCTGCCCTGAGCATGGACAATGTTCTGCGATTGCTCAGTTTTCAACTTTAAGGACAGTATTGCAGTCTGGGAAAAAATATATCGGAACAAAAACGAAATTTTGTTTGTCCTACGTAACCGGCTTAAGTATGGAACTGTTAAGCAACACGATCTGATTGATATCAGATTATGTGACCAAGCAGTTTCACTGTCTTTGTTAAGCCAATCAGTGTCTCAAAAATGCATTCCCACATTTGCTGCGTCAGAGCGTGCCTTGGTTTCATTGAGCTAGATATTTAAAATCGTCACAAAGGCCTCGTTGGAGTGGTCCTGTTTTAGAAGCAACATAGATATACGTAGGTATTTAGTAAGATTCTAATGTTATGCTAATGTAAACATATCTTGGGATTAGGAAAATCTACTTGTTGTATATATAAATATAGGACGATTTAAAAAATTAGGCTTCTTAGTTACTGATATTTTTTATTTTAAAGTATCAATTTGCATGCTATCTTAGCGTCACAGGCAGAAATTTTTGTTATTTAGTTTTAAAGTAGGTGCTATTAAATCACAAAAGTTGCTTACCAAAGCTCAGGGTTATTACAGTCACCTGATTTTAGATGGTTTGTGAGGTTAAGAAATAATGATTTTGATAAGATAGGTCACATAAAATGGGCTAGATTACTCTACTTAGATTGCTGCCAAACTAAATAAAAGCAGGAAAATATAAAAGGGTTCAAAAGCAAGAGAACTGGGCAGCAAATGAATTTAAGCCACGAGACCCTAAAATTTAATTTCAATGAAAAAAGCACTAGAAAAGAAAATAATTTTTGCACCCAATTTTATATTGCATTGTCAAATAGATCCATACGACTTGTCGAGGTGTGAGTTCTTATATGGAAAGCTTATCTTAACAGCCGAACCATATCTAAGTCCAGTAGTTGATTTTGCAGAGGTAATAAGTGTCTAGTGTGTAGTGATATCAAAACGGTTGAATATACAAGGAGGTACGATAATATAACCAGACTAACTCCAAGAGCCCACCATATGCCACAATATATAAAAAACCATAGTATTAAAACTTGACAATACGTAGTGAAATATTGCAATGCAAAAATCTAAAAAATTTTGCACCACACGTTTTACACTCTAGACATTTTTTCATTCAAATACTATTTATTTCAACTTATAGCGTTTTGTCTCTTTGGAGATATGCCATTACAAGTGTCAATTGTCTTGATCTTGACAGTAAAATATTAGTATTTTAATTGTTGCGAAAACGATATGTTTTGCAGAGAGGGGAGAAAAGGTCATAGCAAGCAATTGTTTATATTTTGAATAATTGTTTATTGCACAATGTTTAATAATTATTATGTTTAAAATACTTATTCTCAAAGAAAGACTCTACATTAATTGTTAGGCTCGTTGACGGGACAATTCGCTATAGGTGGTCAACCGGCCCTCATCCTGAAGATATCAAATTGGATAAAACTTTTATTTGCTCTTACTTTTTTACTTCCTTTCTGTGAAACCCTTTAAGGTCTGTCTCACGCTTTTGATTACCATAATAGATGAAAAACGTATCTAACAATTATGACCTCCGTAGTTTATTGCTGATACCTTTTTGTCGGTGTTGGTAGCTTTCAGTAACGGTTGCATCAGAAATATTTCCAATTGGGATGTCCTTAGACTTCATTGGGTTTCGGAAAGTTGGCTTGAAAACCGGTGTTTACTAAATTGAGATTGGGTAAGACCTAATATAGGCATTCATATTTTTAAGGATCCCCATTAATAAGCAGATGTTAACTATCATCAATGTTTGGGAACATTTTAACAGTTTTAAAAATTAGCAAAACCCTCTAGCTGCTATTCAAACAACTTGGGGTTTAAGTTGACTTAGAACATATCTTAAGCTTTTTAAACCTTCTCTTATCTAATGAAGACTTCTTATTTTCATTTAGTTTTTTTGTTTCTATTATCGATTTGCCCACAAAAAACTCCTAAATATACTAAAATGCTAATAGGATTGCAGTATTGAACTTAAAGCCAGGCAAAGATCGTGGGCTTAATTTACATGAGATCTAAGCTTCTATCTAAAAAAAAAAAACTAAGAGAGCCCTGCGGAATATAGTATGTTAACCTAAGTTAGTCATTGAAACGAAACAAAAATTAAATCAAAATACTTAAAATTAACATATCTTGAATATAAAAAAAATTTTAAAAAGACACAAAACCTACTTACAACCTTAAGCAAAGGTTTAGCTACGAACGTATAAAAGGCAAGAGCTTAAGAAATCCATATCACAGTTGAAGAAATCAAAACAACAAGGCGTTTTTAGCTTAAAATAAAGAAAATATAAAAAAACTAAACAAAAATATTCACTTGAAGTTGCCAAAATGTTGATTTTTATTTTAAACTAAAATAAGAACTAAACTGTTTTGCAACAGCAAGTGGCACTAGGGCAGATGGTTAACATAAAATGAAAACACATGAGCACATACATACGTGAACTTATACGATTTGGCCGTTACAATGCACAAAGAATTATTTATAAAATACTGTTAATGTATTTTATTTTATCTGAAATACAAAAAAAGTTTACGAAAAATGTTTATAAATTTTTTTAAAGCTCAGCAGGATGTCAACTGCATATTGAAATATTTGAAAAATACAGAAAAAAAAAACTCCTCCGCTTTAAGCTAGATTTGCACAGAATAAAAACCATAAAACTGAAATAGAACATTTTTGTAGCCAAAAACAATAATATCAGGTAGCCAGTACAAGTGTCCAGCGATGACAGCATTACGATATCCACCACTGGTTTTACCAGATGAAGCTGATGTTGCAACTATAACTGTTACAACCGATTCGGATGATGAAGATTACTATGATGGCTATTTACTGTATGGTCACGTTTTATTTAAATTTTCTTTATTCATATGAGTTTTTTGTTGTTGATTTTATGTGGCTTCGAAAGAAATAGTTTTGTAATTTTTTACTCTAATTTTACTTGCAATAGAATGTGACAATAAATTTTCTGCAAAAGATTTAAAAAAATAATAGAGTGTGGGATTAAACATTTTTAAGGGAACTGCTTCCTAACTGAATTATCAGCTTAATTATTTCAAAAAGGCATGAGAATCAAATAACTAGTTTTTAATAATTGTTTTTTTTTTATATTCTGATAATTTTTTACATTTTTATATTTTTACACACAATTAAAAAAAATTAATTTATATTTTTTTCCCCTTTTCAAAAATTTAAATTTATTTTTCAAAATCAATTGATGTATTTTATTAAAAAATTTTCCTCTTTGCATATATGCAAATAAAAAAATATTAAATTTTTTGTTTAATTTAAGTAGACTTTAAATAGTGTACTCTACAGGGTACAATAACACAGGTAGTATCAAGGCAAATTCAAAAAAAAATTCGCCCTCTGCATTTCCTTTTTGTGTTTGAGAAAGTGAATGTCAAAAATTTTTTAATTTCAAATAAAATTTGTTAATTTGACAATCATTTAAAGATGAATTCATAATCAGGTGGGTTCTTAACACTACCTGCATTAGTGTATCCTGGTACTGTTTGAAAATATCGTTTAAAAAACCTTTGATAAAATAAAAAAATTCTTTGGATATGACCCGAAAAATTTTGTACTTAATAACTAATAAATTTTTTAAAAATTCAATGACGTTCAGTTATGTACAAATAACCTAATTAATAAGTTCAATCAAATACTTATTGTTCTAACTACACCAAATACTTGGTAGGGGCATCGCGCGTAAGTGAGATGTTTATAACGCCCAAAAATAGTGGTATGAGACCCACTTTAAGCATACCAATCGACTCAGAATCACTTCCTGAGTCAACTTAAGCCACTTTGTCCATCTGTCCGTTCATCCGTTAATACATCCGTACATTCATGCATCCGTCCTTCTAGATGTCCATGTAATTTAAAAATTATGTTTAAAATATGTTTAAAATATAGTGTGGACATTTCAGTGCCTTCGGGCTAATATAGATATTTTTAATGAGTATTTTAATATCGCTTTAATGCCGGTCCAATTTTTTGAAAAAATACGATTAGCATTAGTCTCTAAAAGATAACAATACTGTTCATGACTTTAATGGTTCTGGAACATGTTTACTGGTAGGGTTCGAACAAAATATTCGGAAGATCTGTGCGAGTGAAATTCTTAATAAATTTAGACTAAAGATCAGGTAAGGTAATTATATCGAAACATATTGTCAGAACTTGGAGAAGATGCGCAAAAGACTGAGGCACTTAAATCTCAATTTTGCGTTTGGCTAAATAACCAAACATGCTGTAGTAGCGTTCTGGATGGGAAGCGCTAAAAGCACATATTTGTATTTGTTTTGTATAAAGATTTTTGGGTGATTCAAAACATTGTTTTAAGTTATTTTGCTATTGAATATTTTGAAAAATCCATTTTAAGTATAAAAAAAATAATTTTGTTAATTTCTATTTTATTGATGAACTAATTGTTTTTAATACAAATTTTTGATTTTTAGTTTGGCTTTAGTTCATATAATTTCTTTTTATTAGAAGAAATTATTATTTTCCGTTAATGTCTAATAAAAAGAAATTATATGAAATATTTATTTGACCTGAAATTTCTGTCAACTTCAAAATTTAAAAGTTAGTTTTGAAGGACCATTTTTTATAAATAAAAAAATGTCTTTTGCATGTATTAATAAGGTCACGATAGCATTAAATGCTCGCAGTTTATGTGGGTTTTTTTAAACTATAATACAATTAAAATTAACTTCCTTAAACAATTGTTGACATAAAGCAATTGTGTAGGAGTAGAGTAGAATTTGAGTCATTTATAGTTGATAAAGTTTCTGTCGGTAGAACAAATGTATGGAGCGACTTAAATAGTGGACTAACCATGATAATCTTTTAGAGACTTATTTTCAACCTTTTGTGTCGAATTTTATAAAATAATTTTTAAAACCACAAACTGCAAATTATCTTAAGAGAACATTGTCAAAAAGCCAGATAGTTAAATAGGCTCATATAAGGACTGTGAGTCAAACGGCATGCTAAAAGGTCTCAGACTACTTTTTTGAGATTTAAACATTCTCAAAAATGCATTAAGCCTCTACCTCGTAGGTGTTACTGTTAAAAAATGCACTTCTTAATTTATACTTTCCACGACGAATGTGGCACAAACACCTCGTTATATTTTTAGACCCCCCGACAAATGTAAATACACAGTTCAAAAAGTGTTCGTGATTTAATTAAAAATTAATTTTAATAGAACATTGGTTCATCTTATACTAAGAGTCATTACAACAATATTAATTAATACAAAATATAGTTCAAATAAATCTACCTATAAACGTTTATTATATTGTACTTTGATACTCCTGAAAGCCCACTTTAGGCTACGAATATTTAGTTGTAACTAAATTATGAAGGATACTCTTGTTTTATATCATAGAGCCGCATTGAGGTTTACGTCCATATTTTATTGTGGCTTTAATGACGAAATGGGGCAAAAATATATACGTCTAAAGTTAAAAATGAAAAAAAGAGAAAAAGTGTAGCCGATACTTAAATTTTTGCAAATTGTGTGAGTCCTTAACAAAGTTATATATTTTCTCTATATTCTCCATATTAAGGCAAAAAAATTCAAAATCATATTTTATCTGGTTCAAAAAAACAAAACATCCTTTTCAATTTTCACGATTAAACTATCTCAAGCCAAGCGGATTAAAGTAAAAAAAATTTAATATAAGATTTTTGTGTTCTAAAAAATGTGAGAAATTTTCTTGGTGCTTTTACCTCTAAGCTTAAAAACAATGATTATGAATGTGAGAATCTTTAAAAGATTATTTCACATTCTATTAGTTATAAACAAATAGTTATTTCTTACAGAACTTTTTAGTAAATATTGAAAGAATAAAAGGACACCATTATAATCATCAACTTGGTAGGAATTTTTATATTGAAGCCACTATCTACTTCAGTGCGGTATCTAATCATCTATTGATAGTTGAAGTATAAAAAATTCTTGAAAATTTATGTTCTACGATACGCTTAAACAAACTACCGCTAGTTTAGAAAATATACTTTGTTACTGTAAAAAAAAATTAACTACAGTAATCACGGCTAAAAATAGCACTACCAATTTGCTTTAAGCTGCTTTAAAAAAAGCTTGTTTCAGCTTAAGCTTCTTATTATTATTTTTAACAAAATATAGATACACTTTATATTTCCTTTTTTCCAAAAAACAAAAGGGCACTAACATACTGCTTTTAAATTACTAATGTAGGGTATGCACTATACAATAGAACAGCAACTTGCCAATTTACTAACAGCGCCATCATATAAGCTGATTTAAAATGAATCTAAAAAAATGCTTTTTTCCCCAAGTTTCTTTTTTTAAGAATTAAAAGACAAAAATCCTAAAGAAAAACAGGTAGCAATTCATGCAATATTACTTTTGATTATTTATTAATAACATTATTTATTGTTCCATGGTATTCATGTGAATTCTTTTTATTGAATTAAATGAATTTATGAGCTGTACAAGTTACTTAGTACGAAGAAGTAGAAAAAAATCCTTCATATTTGCTAATATTACCACAGACTGCTCTAGACATAAAAGTTTGGCTCCGTTAGAGAATTGGTGGCATATAAGAGGAAAAAAATTCAAAAAAAAATTCAACGTAATACCCCCACAAAATGTTTACTCAGGCTGATTCGGTAGCAGGAACACCAGTCAATACGTGTTGTATGTGTTTTGTTAAAGTTTATACTTTGATATTTTCTAAGCATCTTATAACACCAAAAAACAATAACATCAACAATAGTAGTTCATGCATTAAAACAACAAGAGAACGTGCTGGTGTTGGTGTTGGCGGTAATAAACATTAGTGCAACAATAATATTAATAATAAAAAGTTAAAAAATTTCAAAAACTCTTGAGAAGCATAAACGCCAGAGTTCATAGTGATGTCGGAAACTGACTTACGGTTAAGTGCCAAACAAAGGCCATTGGGTCGTTTAGAAGTGCAGTTGCCAAAGTGTTGGTAAAAATTGAAACAAACACAATTCAAAACGGTAGTTAAAGAGTTTTAATTTTTTTTACTGATATTTCCCTAGTTCAAATATAAAGGAAGAAGAAGAAGAAGAAATTGCGCAAAAGAAATCAATTCTTATATAATAAAAAATAATGAGGGTCATAAATATTATTATGAAATTTTTGTAAACTTAAATATAGTAAAATTCTTAACCATACATAGACATATGTACAGACACAAGTACAGTAGCAAATGGGCAATTCCATGTAAAAAGGCCTCAATGGGAAAACAATTTACATAGTTACATCTAAAAAATGAAAATGATTAAAAAATTTTTATAATTGAAATGAAGTAAGAACGATCAGATATGGAAGAGTCTGTTTTTTTACGTTTTAAATAAAATTTCACACCCAGCTTAAAACTTGCTTACTCTTTAACGCGTTTATAAAATTTTTTAACAGCAAAATATTGAAGCAGATTTAAACTACAAAAAAAACAATGGGTATCTGAAAGCACATAGCGACAATCAAGGATGGATGCTAAATCTAAACCCAATGCTTTCATAATTTGTATTTGATACACAATTAACTATTAAAGAACACAGACTGAAAAATCTTCATCTAAGTCTAATTTAACGAAATATTTAGCACCACCCTATACTTAAAAGCATATATAGCCCTTGGAGCGGATAGCATAGTTTCCAAAATGATCAAGGGGACGAAGGATCAAGTTATATGAAAGCTGTGTAGGTATTTTTAAGCAGCTGCCTTCGGTATTCTGACCTGCTAAACTATCAAACACACGTCTGTGCTGCAATTAAATTAAATATTTAATTGCAAATGGCGATGAATTGGTCACGCGTTAAGCATTCCCGCTGGTGATGTAGTAAAAGAAGCCAACAAAAAGAGACTTTAGGGTAAGACACAGAGAATGGGCTGACCATTGGACACGTAAAAGCGACTTTAATACGAACTACTTCTTAGTCGTCGTAGCTAAATTGCCTAACCTTAATGGAATTAATGGGTTATGCCTCGTTGTTTCTTAAAGGAAACTGATTGTATTATGATCTGAGAGACAGCTGATAGAACCCTGTTAGATCCCATGTCTGTTGTATAAGCATTTTTGTGTCCTTCATCTTAGTGATAAGGGTATATATGTATAAGTTTGTCATTCCATTTGTGGTTTCTTTAATATCCATTTGCGACCCCATTATGTATATATTTTCTTAATTCTTACAGATAGGAAAGTTGAATTAGCGATTTCCATCTGTCCGTCTGTCCATCTGTTTAATAATCTGTCGACATCAAGGTACTGAAGTCCCTCGATATTGCTTGGAACTGTTTGTGGTACCAAAACCTTGTGAGTACTTGAGGAAGTTTATTTCTTGAAATTCAGTTAAATCGCCCCATAACTAACAGAGATATAAGCCGGCAACCACGACTGCCTCTGTTTATTTCTCTAAAATCTGTACATAAAAAGCACTACAACTGTCCTGAAATTGCCCCTACACTGGGGCAATGCAAGACCAACTCCTTACCCTCTAAGTCGAGCCCTTAACAGAGTTGCCACACAAAATTTTTAAGTTATGGTTAAAAACCCCTTCAACTTCCCTGAAGTCGTCCCTAGGGGAATAAAATATTTTTTCAACCCAAACATTTTCCTAGAACTTACTTACCCCCTATCTCCATCACCTAAGGGGGATGCCATACAAAATTTATAAAAACGATGTAAAAATGCCCATAACTTTCCAAGAGTTGGACTTAGACAAAAAAATAATGTGATCGACTCCCATTATTTTCCCCTCCGAAACATATTCCTGGAGCATACTTACCCCCAATCTCAAACGCCTATGGGGCAAGCATACAAGCTTTTAGGGTACCCGTGAATTAGCCAAATGTAGAACTGTCTCCAATTAATTTTTTCTCGGAAACATTTTTCTAGAACATACTTAACCCCTATCAGCACCCCTTAGTGGGGTTGCCATACAAAATTTTAAAAATTTAGGGTAAAACCCCCTTCACGTCGGAAAGGTTATATAAGATTCGGCACAACTGAATATTGCGGTCTTACTCGATCTATATTTACACTTTTTATTGGTTGTAGGTTATACTATCGTTATTTTTCTTTGCAGATATGAAAATCAATCTACCGGCCCACCAAGTTCACTTAACAATAAGATGCTAAATATCTAGAAAGTCTAGACACTGGAGCTGTTTTTTTATTACTCCAGGTGCGACAATTTTTCCATTTAGATGGTAAGAAATGCTAGCCCAAATTTCTTGTTTTTAGATATACCTTTTTGCATTTCACGATTACCATCCAGTAAGGACGTGGATCGAAAATGCATTAACATAATGGCTTTGATGTGATAGAAATATGTTATTTCGAAAAATTATTTTATTAAAGTGTAAACCTGTCCACTTAACTAAGATGTGTTTAATAAGAAAGTAATTTTTACTTAATATTTTAGTCTGGAAAACGTACGCAAACCCCAATATTTTAGGCAACTTCTGCAATACCTGTTAGCTTAGGCAGCTGATAAAGTTTTTATTGAAATTCAAAAGGTCTTTCCGTCATAACCAACAACACTGCTGTGGCTTCCTAATGTGCCAAAATTTCAAAAATGCCTTTTATCTAGATGATTAAATTCAACCTGTATAAAATGGGATATAATCAATATAAGTTTTATGCAAACGATTCTAAATTATTTTAAAAAAAACTACTGTCCTTAACTGTTATACTATTAAACAAGATGCTGAAGGCATATAGAAATTTGTCAACAAATATTCTTCCTGGATTTGAAATGCCTTTAGATAAAATATGTATTCTTTTAAGCACATGTACATTAATCTGTACATTTAGACAATGTCGCATGCACATGTATTTTATTCCTAGAACCTACTCAAGTGTCACAAACAGTGCAATACGTGAAATAGAATAAATTTACATTTTGATTATCTATGAAGTAACATCACACATGAGTTAAAATAAGACGACCAAAAACGATATTCATAGGGAATATTGTTCTGGAGTTTTCATTATTATCAATATAAATCTCATTTTCAAAACGTCATACGTATAAAGAGTAGAACTAACAAGTTATTCAATTGATATTGATGCACCCAGAAACTTAAAAAAAACACTGGTGGGTGGAATAAATGTTTCTTATATTAACTTTAGTTTTTTTTTAAATAGAATACGAGAAAATGGTAAATTTTGAAATTCTTTATAATGTCAAATCCATTGAATATATTCTGCCTTTTCATCTTACAGGTCTTAAAAAGAAAATAAAGATCATCAAATGCAATAAAATAGCAACAGTTGCATTTTTATATTTATATGCAATTTATTCCTTATTCATCTAGTTATTCATTCTGGTATTAACTTAATCACATATTCTATTAGACGAGTGCCTGCAATTGTAATAAAGAAAATATTATTGACAATCAGTTCCTCATCACGACAATGAATTTGAAATTATGATTATTTAAGTCAAATGACAGGATTAACAATGTTTTTTGTTTAAGTAAAAAAATATTAAAATATGCGAAAGACAATTATTATACAAAAAATTTTAAATATTTAAATGTATTTATTTGAATAATTGGTCTGTTATTAAATTTTAAATACTTTAAATTGCAATAGGTTGAGTTAATAATAAAATGACACATTTCTGACATTCATTTGATGCTAAAATTATTTATTTTTAGTAAAAAGTTTTAAGCGAATACTTTTGTGAAGGCAATAATAATATCTGTGATGAGGAATTTTTATATTCATAGAACTTTCAAAATTTTAAAATTAATGCCACTTTGATCATGTTTGTTTAACTAAGGTGCACTAAAATAACCAAAATCAGTTGAAGTTGAAAACGAAACTAGAGAAGAAACATAGACAGGAAGCCTGCAATGGCAAGAAAAGCTAGAATTAAATTGAGCACATTGGTCTTTTCTTTTAAGTCTAATGCTGTTTATAGGACTGAACCCAGCAAAATTATATGTATTTTTAATTATTATTACCTGATAAACAATTTTTTGACCTTTATTTTTCAAACTTATTTCCCATTGTGGTAACAAGCTAGATAATCCTTTCAATAAGTCAAAATTTTCGCCACTTTTTCTACAAAATCTAACCATATGGTGTCAATTGTGGCCTAAATATTAACCTTCAACGCCCTAGTCGTGCCTGAGTGATCGCCATACGCCCATGAATTTACTTAGTTCTATTAAGAAAAATCAGGACACTCGTAGTCGCATGGACAACGCGGCCCGTAAAAAGGGACAATTTTAGAAATAAAGTTTTTACCAACAACCTCGTAAACAAATTATGAATACCTTCAGGATAGAGGCCTAAGCTCTAAGAAAATAATAAAATCTGTAAGTAGAGAGATATAAAATATAACTAGAAAGCGGAAAAAAGAAAAATTAAATCCGTCGAATCATGTGTAGAAAGCTACCCGTTACTTAGCCAATGCATACATATGATAAAGCCTGAGATGTCTTCTCTTTTAAAACCAGAGAACTGACCAAGTTCATTGTTGAAGCTCTATTCTACTCAACTCCCTCGGTGAGTCCGCATAGGCAGAAAATCTATTCGAAAGTCTCTATTTCCTATTTATTTTTGCACAAGCTACAGAAGTCTAGAGTATTTCCGTGGGATGTTCATATTTCTCCCTCCCTCATTTCAAAGCAGGTAGGTAGCCATATAAAATTATAAAAAACATAATAAGACCTATAGGTGGCCTTACTCATCAACCCCTCATTATGAGTTAATAGGTTTGTTTACGGTTACATCACAAAGTTTTTTATTTTAAAATCCTTAAAAAAAATCGACATTTTGGCCAAAAATGGAGTGTTCACAGATTTTGGCCCTTTTTCCTCTAAAGGCTCTAGAAAAACGCATTTTTTTATTTTATTTATTTGAAAATCCTCAAAAAATCTACTTTCTGGCCATAAGGCTCTAGTTTACGAGAAAAACCATTTAAAGTTTTATTTGAAAATCGTCAAATCCCCGTTTTTCCTCTAGACCAGAAAGATAAATTGGATCGTTGATGTTTGGCTCAATTGTGCTTGTTATTTACCGTAAAGGCTGCTTCTTGCTAAATTTGACAGGAAAAGCGATCAATCATGCTGCCAACGAGTTTACTTCCCAAAACAGTAAAAATAAGGTTTCAAAATAATTGACAAAATTTTGACCGTGAAATGGACAAAAAGCTCAATAATATCCGCAAACAGTGAAATTTCAATTTAAATCTAATTTCTGAATGTTGGCTTTTGTTGGCAATGAACTAGGTAGAAGATTTTTAAATGTGTGTTAATAAAACGGTATAAAACGTGAATTTACTCAAAATATTTATTATTTACATAACCTAAAATATATATTAAAAATTTTAGTCTCCACTTGGTCTTTAGCTTGTTCTTTTTTATCCAAAACCGTATTTTCAACTCGGCGAATGTAATATAAATTGGGTAAATAGATTTACCCATGTAAATAAATTTACATGCAAATAAAATCTCTAAATATTCAAAAATATTATAATAAAAACGTGATTAAGACTTCTTGTTGCCGTATAAAAATGTTCGTTAGCTACAAAATTAAAGAGACGACATCTTACTAAATAACCACCGCTTAGAGGTAAAGGTCCATGGAGGATAAGGAAACTAGTTTGTCATCGGTCAATAACAACAGATGGTCACTCTACCGACAAAATTCTTATTTATATTTTATGATTAAGCTTGAAGTAGATAAAGAATAAAAAAGAGATCGTTGTTATGGCCATCATGGTTTCTGAATGGCTACATATCAACTTTTAAATTTTAATTTTAATTAATGTCCCAAAATCGACATAAGAAAAAATTTTAAAAACATATGCAAAATCCAACCCTAGATTTTCGTAAGTTTTTATAACTAGACCTGCCTAAGATATAAGTTTTCATTCCTGTAAGCATTACTGCATTCTCTATAAACTTGCCAATACATTTCTACTTGGCTGTCTATAGTGTACAATCTCAGCTATAGCCCAAGGAACCGCCAAAAAAATCTTTAAAAGACACCAAAACACATTTAGACACACTAACATAAATACAACAACCGCATGCAAGTAATCGACTGGCAAGTGTTAATTGAATTCATGTTGAGTGGTAATCATAATAATAACAGTCAACTATATGATAGTTTATGAAACGATCAGAATAAAGACATTGATGTCGGGCCAACTAAACTAAAAAAAACGAAAGAAAAAACAAAAACAACAACAAGAGGAAAAGCCTTAAACACTATATTAATGATGAAGATCATAATGGCCATTTTAACAACTATAGTGATCAAACTCATCGTAATGGTATTGTTCCTTATATTTAGACAGGCTTAAAGCTGTCATTAACAAGACGTGGTTGATGGACAAAAAAAATGAAAAGAAAACAGGACAACGCTGTTATGCAACTAAAATAAAAAAAAAACAAAAAGTAAGAAAATTTTAAAACACTGACGCCATCAATATAAATTACTCAATTAATGTCATTCTGTCAGGTAAAACAAGAAACACTAACGACCACGACACTGTAATCATAATATGTTCGTTGCCAATACTTTAGTCTATTTAAGCTTTATGTCCTTGCCATCATCACTACTCACCAAAAAAAAGCGTTGTTTTGATGTCGTAAACGCTGTAAATTATGATGTTTAATTCAAAGCTAAATTATTGTTTATATTTTAAGTTTTGGTAGATTAAACTATGATGACTGTCCTGCATAGAAACACATTTAGAGATTGTCTTCTTGACTGGCTTTTCACAGCCTGGTTAGGTCTTAAGCCGGCAATCAGTCTTTCCATAATTCCAGATATTCAGATCAGCAAGATGTTGTTGGACCGGATCTTTCCAATTGACCCTTTTTTAATGCCTTTGGGATCGTGATTAAGTCCTTTCTATCTGGGGTCTCTTCTTCGATTCGTACAACATGACCGAGCCAACGTAATCTTTCTAGTTTAATGTTTTTTACTACGTCACTCTCGTCATATAGATTGTAGTTCATGCGGTGAGAGATGAAGTGCAATTTTTTTGACATTAAAGATTCAATTTTTTGTGTGCTGGTTATTAAAAATGGCTTTGCACAAAACAAATGTTAGAAGGAAAGGCAATAATTGGATATTCTTCACTTCAGCTTCACAATAGCACAACAGACATTGAGTGTGTGAGGAGCACGGAGGTTTGGGTTAATACCGCCTCGCGCAGAATGTCCAGGATGAAACTAAATTCTTGCGGCCAAATGGAACAAGGTTTCCATGATGTTGGCTAAAAGTTACTGTAGAAACCAAGTATGAATGATAGCAGGACATTAGCAATTTATGCCGAGAGAATCCGAGAGAGAAAGATATAAGGCCAGTGATAACTGTTTCTTGCGTGGTATACTAGAGAATCGATTGAATTAGAAATATAATTCATATGCATTTACCACTGGCAAAATTATGCGTTATTTTAAATACTGCAACCTTACACTTTATCAAACTTTGTTACTCAAATCAGTATTATTAAACAGTTTAATAAATTTTTCATTAATGATTTTTTGGTATCTGCATTTTTTCCTTTCTAAAAGCATGTTCGTTCCTCCATGCTCTTATTTGTGAGTTCAAGTTGTCTCGTAATTAAAATACAAATTGCATTTTAAAAAGGCTTTTAAAAAACTGAGTCTTGGTGGTCGGCCAATTCTGTAACATAGCTTTCATACAATTTTTTTCCTTAAAAAAGCATTATTGGCTTAAATAGCTTTAAAAATGTCTTTTTGTAAAAGGGTTTGATAAATGGCCAAACGTCAAAATTTTTCGATATGCTGGTATAGAATAGAATACACGAGACCGTGGTTAGTGTTTTTCTCTAAATGGCTTATCTTTATACCTTATTCAAAGATTAGTTATCTTTAAATAAGTTGACAATAGCAATAAAAGCGATGCGCCATTCTTTTTGGGTGAAAAACTCCAAACATAATATTCCAAAATGTTCCCAATAATGCATTAAATTTTCAAGATTTTTTGGTTGGTTTTTTTTAGTTTAGTTCAGCAAATAACATGGTAAAATTATTTAAATAAGCATATGTACACACAAAAAATTATCTAAGAAAACTTTGCTTAAGTCAAGCAATAGCGGAGTCAAAAGTACGGTGAGTACGGTTTTTCATAAATCAAGTACGAAATTTCTTACTTCAAGTAAAATTTTTCAAGTACGAATTTCTTACTTTTAGCCACAATAAAGCCAAAAAAAGGATTGATTTAAGTTCGGAACCGTACTTGATGTAAGCGTCCAAAATATTGATTTAAGCCGTAAACGGGATTAATTTGAAAATGAAATGTCATTTTTTGGACTTATGGAGCTTTATGAAAGAAGAAGAATTTTATATTTAATTTTATAGATACTTGAAATTTACAATTTATTTAAAAATTCCATTTTTTGTACTTACCGGAGCTGTGATTCGAACCAGGGACTTTCTGCATTGCAGCACAAGCACGTCACCTCGAGGCCACCCATACACTTTGTTTTCAAAAGTAAAATAATATATTAAAACAACAAGCTTTTTTCTGCTTGTTTTGTTGAAGCAATCCGAATAGGCTTGATTTAAGTAAATGTAAGTAAGGATCGTACTTGAAAATTTCAAGAAAGATTTTGAATAAAATCAAGAATAAAGTTCTTGATTTTAGAAAGCCGTTTTTCGTTCTGTGTAAGGGACAAGCCAGGTTTTAAATTAAATTAAAAATTAATTAAAAATTTAGGTAGTTTTTTCAGTTTCGGCAAAAATTATTAATTTTTAAAAATAAAAAAAGTCATTCCAAACCGAAATTTTTTTGCAACACAAAACAACGAACATTTATTTAACTGTCATAGATCCTCATGTAATTTTTATTGTTGCCTATTTCAACACTTTTAAGTTGTATCAAACCTTGTTTGCACTATATCCTTCTGCGGTTCATTTATTCCCTAACATAAATCACCAAAGTAATTTCGAGGTTTTGAATTTGATTATTGACAACTTCTTATTTACTTAGATGGCCGAATTAAAAATATATTTCCAATCACTTGGGTTTCCAATTTTTAATATTGACACACATATGGAACACTACAAAAATTATCTTATAATTTTTAATTAAGATAAATTGTTCAATATCTCTGTAATTATATTTTTCAGCTTTATTTTTTTATAATTTAATCTAATTATTTATTTTTTTGCTTCATAAAACCATATCTGAAGCACACGCATAAGATTTTTGATGCCTGTAACTCCCTCTATGACTGCTGTTTACATACCGGTAACAATATAGTCAATTTAAATACAACAACAAAAACAACAAATTTAAATAGGAATACAATAAAGAGATTAAGATATACACACACAAAAATCAAGTTATTGTTTAAAGAAAAAAAATTAAATAAAAAAATATTGAACCATGATAATTAACTTGCAATCACTTATGACAGTTTTATAAGATTGTGAAGTATAGGGGTTTCCATTAAAAGTTTTTTTAATACAAATTTTTTTATTAAACATATGCATAGGAAAAAGCTCTTTAGAAAAATATTAAATATACTAAAGCATAAGTTCTGATATTCCTAATATAAAACTAAAGACTTAAGAAACAAACTTACAGTTAACTACGCCCAGAATCAGGTTAATCAAGTATAGTTAACCATGGATTCCTGGTGCACTAGCCTTTAGTTAGTTTATATTAGTTTAACTAAAAAATGGTCAAGTAATATATGGAAAACTAACTTTTAGATATATAACCTTGGGATGACTAATATTTAGTTAACTATTTCTAAGTAAACCAACCTTCAGGTAAATTACTTATAGTTAAATAAACTAAAATAAACTAAACTTAATTCAACTAATATATGGTTCATTAATTACTTTGACCCTCAGTTAAAAAAATTAATAAATAAAATTTGTTTTAAATTAAATAAATTTAAATTGTATCAAGAATTCTTTCAACCTTTAAACCTTATTCGTTTTTGAGCGAGATTTAAAGTGCATGGAAACATCCATATCTATTGTTTACATTTATTTTGATATTCTTTGTTTTTTTTCAATGCCTTAGCAAAATGTAAACAATAAAAAAGTAAAAAAAAAACTCATATTTTAATTTAAAATAAATCCGTTTCAAACAATAAGATCTGTTAAAAGAACAGGTTGTTGTCGATCTAAAAACTGAAAACAAATTGTTTTGTACAGCTTCGCTTGGATTAATAATATTTTGTACTTTTTTTAATTTTTAAATAAAAAAAAAAGCTTTTGAGCGTACTCGTACATGACAAAAACATAAGTACACGGTATTGAAATCATTTTTAGTCTTCTTCATTAATATAAAAAAGTTCTTTTAATATTTTTAACTGATATAAATATTTTTTATAGTTTTAATTAAGATGGAATTTTTCCATTTAATAATTTTTGTTATAAATTTTTTCTATCAACAAAAAATGTTTTTTATTAAAAGAGGAATGAAATCATTCCTTTGGGGCTCTGTTCCATATTCACTGACATGACTGTCAAGTGTTTAACTAAAAAAACAAAATTAAAAAAATCTCAGCTTCTTGATATGTTCTTAATATTTATAAAATAATTAAATTGTTTTTTTTTTCTCGCCGTTAAGCACTTTACTTTAGTTCGACTTGAGTAAAAAAAATCTAAAAAAAATCTAAAAAAAATTTCAATAATATTTTTTCTTGTTGCCAACAAGTGTGTAGGTGGCATTACTTAATTGTTGTTGAGAGTTTTTAAGAAAAAATGTATTTTTTATGCAAATACAAGAAATATGTTAAAAAAATTATATTCCATTTTGCAAAAACACAATAAAAGAGTTTATACGGAAAGTCAATTTAAATCGATTGAATTGTTCTTTCAACAGTATTTACCCCAATTTTTTTGAAATCAGAAAACCATATTTCCGTTTATTTACTCTAGATTTCTTTCTTTTAACTAGAACTATAACATTGATTTGCATATAATTTTGTTTCTTTGGAATTATACAACGTTTTTAATGGAAAAAAAATAATTTTTATTTATTTTAAACATATTTTTAATTAATAAATTCTAGATAAACGAACTAAGGCAAACAATTGGTAAAGTTAACAGCCATATGATCTTTGATTCAAAAATTTTAACGAATTGGATACACTTGGAGTCAACTTTTACAAAATACATACCGATGAGCTGGGAAGCATTATATCCCACTAGAATATGGAATACTCTTAATAAAATTAGTGAATACTTATAAATAAAGTCCACGTGTGATGAACGAAAATCCAGTTTATCCACTTTGAATCATTTCGAAGGTACTTAAAGCACCTGAATTCAACAGAACTGGCAACATATACCTTCAACTCCGAAACAAATTGTAGTAAAGCAACACTGGAAAAAATGTTTAAACAAATTAATATTTTCAGTTAGAATATAAAAAAAATATAAATAAAATTTTGACACTTTTTATCCATTTGGAAATAAGAACGAGTAATTTTTTTTTGCTAAATTTTTTAACCTCTTTACATATAACGATAGAAAAAATACTCAATTAAGATTACAGAAATGAAAATTTAAGGGCTGTCGACTCATATAGAGCTCAGAAGTCAACTATGTGTGACAAAAAGTACTTCTTCACATTCTTGGTTCTTTTTTAAAATTTTGAGTCTAAAAATATAAAATTAAGGGCTTTTTAGCCAAACTTAGGTTAAAAATAAGTTTCTTGATCAAAAAGTACTTTTCATCTTTTAGGCCTTTTCGCAGTTTTTGGGTCCAAAAATATGATATTGAGGAAATAAAGTATTTTTTCCCCAACTTAAAATTTAAAAATGGGTCAAGTGGAAAAAATTCCTTTTTCAAATTTTAGGCACTTTTTTTATATTTTAAGCCAGAAAATATATAACTAAAGAAGCTTACTATTTAGAGAAAAAGTTCTTGTTTTCCCTTTTAATTTTTTTTTTAATATTTTTAAGCAATCAGTATAAAAATATACACTTAAGGACTTTTATCCTAGATTGAGGTGAAAAACAAGCTGAATTAACAAAATTTCTTGTTGAGTTTGCTACATAATTTTGATATAAGTCTAGAAATATGTAGCTAAAAATATTGACCCAGACAAACTAAAAAACGTCACCATAAAACATCATGAGCGCAGGGATCTCTATAAAAAGGAAATTTTTAAGCTTTGTATATCGGCAGGCGTTTGCTAAGAAATTAATATAAAATAAGTTTTTCTTCAAATTGTTTTATTTTAGTCTTTATGACATAGTTTTAGTATAAATTTTAAGTTTTTTATTCCTTAAAATTGTTCGTCGGCCACATTACAAAACCAATTCGATTAGCTATATTTTTTTAATCCTTACAGACAACAAAAACTCACATATTATTTAATTTAGCTTTACTTTTAATGCCATGTCAGCTAATTTACATTTATGAGTTCCCTATAAACCACAATTTTAAGCAGAAATACCAGAAAACAATCGCAAAATTAACATGTTAAACAATGTATGAACATAATTTCACACCTTACCATGAGATCAAAAAAAAAACAACAACTTTCCAGTGAACATTTATTATCTGACAAATATACAAATTAGTAAAACAAAAACATTAAAATCCCTCTTCTTATTATACATGCAAACATACACTGACACACACACACCTAAGAAATATGACATTGGAAATAAAAAAGAATTCGTGGCTAAATTGAAAAGGAAAAAAAACCGCATACGAGTTGAGAAAATACCGCTAATGAGCTGAACACAATAATTGCGGAACATTTGTTAAAGGACTAGGGTTAATAATTTAGGCTTAAAAAACAACTTAAGCTACAAAGAACATGAAATTGTGTTAACGCAAACGAACGTAAAAATAAAATACTCAAATACAGAGGAAATACAGGAACAGAAAAACAACAATAATATCAGCAGCAGCCACCACAACTACAATTTATTCTACAACTTAAAGTAGACACAATGGGATGGAAAAAATAACAAAATATCCTTTGAGAACTATTTTAGTTGCCACTTAAATTATTGAAGATATTTTTTCCCTTTAACAGTATAATTTAATTTAACCAATTCAACAGCGTGTAGTTTGTAGATTACAGAAACTATAGTTACGGCTATGGCAGACAATCCGCTGTCAGATTTTTTTAATTTTTTGAAAAAAAAGTACAAAAATATTCGATAAGAAATGCATAATGACGGCCTTCCTGAAAATGGCTGAAGCTTCTATCAATGTCAAAATTGAGATAAGAGATTAGGCTGTCAGATTGACAGCCAGGCCACGTGAGAGCAGAATAATAGGTTGCGGGCTAGGATATGTAGACGGCAGGAGGGATATAACCAGAGAAGACACAATAAGAGAGATTTTTTTACCTTTAATGAGGCCTCTAACAACCAACAGTATACTTAGAAAGTGGGGCGATAGACGAGTTTCTTTAGGGCCTAAGAGTCAAAGAGTTCTTTGTCAGACTGTTAACCTCGATGCTTAGAAGCTGGGTTTGTAATTCCAAAACAGAAAAGGTAGAATGGTGAAGGGGTGGCCTAAAGTGGCATCCCAAAAAATAACTCCAATCGGTCAAACGGTATGTTGAGTAAGGGAAGATCTTAGCATATGCAGAAAAAAAATGACTTTTCAGGAGAATGTTTCTACTGCAGTCATTGTTAAGTGTACTTTTCTGTGGGCCACAGTGAACAAGCTGTGCGTAAAACCTCCTCAGCGGGAAGTATAGTAAGTAGTCCCTAATAGCAATCTATCATGAAAAATACACAGAAGAGGGTCACGAGGGACCCCCAACGTCTTTTATATATTCCAAAATTTGTAGGAAGGAGCTGGATCCTGCAACAGAAAGGTTGTAAGACCCATAAGCGTGGCAATATTTTTCCTTCTTTTTAACCTTATATCTTCTTTTTCTTTTATTTATTGAACATATTGTTTGGGTTTAAATTTTAATTGGTACCTAGCTCAATTAACTCTTGATGTTGGTTATTTACTTCTTAAGGTATATGATTACTTAATACAGGCATGCCCTTAGTGCCCATTGTGCTGAGAAAGATAAAATGAAACGCAAAGAGAGCCAAGATAAAAGCAACATAATCAACGAAAAAGTAAATTTTACAAAAAAAAAATCTAAAAACAAATTAAAAGCAAGAATTACGACAGGTTAGTAGCGAACTATTGCCACCGATCTTGAGGACACGAAACAACAAATTGTCTACTTTACAACTAAACACCAACCAACAGAAAAAGTAGTAAAAGATGAAGCACCCGCCAGCTGAAAAAACAAACAAACAAACAAATGAACAAACTTAAAAGACAAATAAATAAAACAACAAACAACATACGATTTAACAAATTTAACTGAACTTACCAACATAAGGTTGACAAATTTAAACCTTTCGATGTGTGGAATAAACTTTTTTTATTTCAATTTCATTTAAGTTGCCATGAATTAACTTGCCGCAAAAGTGATCACACAAATGCGTGCAAATGCCATCGTATTGATCGCCATGAATTATAATAAACACTCTTTTAACAGCAACAAAAACACTAAATTGAATAAAAAAAATAATGAAAATAAAAAGAATCCTGTGAATAGGAGTACAATACGGAAACGTGTTAATGCCATTTGAATTTTAACCAAATATGGTTGTAAAGCAAGTGCTATATGAACACTTAAGTATTTACAATAGTAACAGACAGACAAACAGATAAACGGACTGATATACACTAGCCAGCAAAAAGAAGAATTAACAACAGGGTGAAAAATATATATTAAAGGTTTGCTGAGCAAAGACGTAACAAAGTATTTTGCATGTTGTTTAAATTAAGTGAACCCATCGCAAAAGCTCAAATAATCTTAAGTCAAACTGGGCAGGCCATAAAACACCAAGTCAACGTGAATGGAACCCTTGTATGAACAAACAGCGATGAAAGAAATTAACAAAACATATAAACTAACAACGCGATGACATTGTAGTAAAAGACAGCGCGTTAGCGACATTATTGCGAATATAGAAATTAGTAGCTAAAACCGAAATCTTAACAAAAAAACAACACTGGCTACGCTGAAAACTGATTGCCCAAAAAAATTTAATCTGCCCACAAATTTAAGGATTGCCAGAGTGAATTTTATAAAATATGAAGAATGTTGATAGAGAAGTAGTGAAACAAGTAAATTTCTGTACCAACGCTACGATGATATTAAATACAATATATAAAAGTTTATGCCCCTTTCGTACCCTGTGGTAGGGTAAAGTGGTTCCCGTTACCCGAAATAATATCAGAAACGTGATAGGAGCTTAACCAATTTAAAATATTAATTTTTTTAAAACATAAATTTGAGGTTAATCGAAGCAAACCAATACAAGATTCCCCACTTTTATCTGCCGGTGCTTATCGGAATGGGATAGACTTTAAGGGATTGTTGGAAGTGCTTTAAGATCAAAATGATCTCAATGAAAATTATCCTGGAAGCTGTGAGCAACAAAGGCACAAATACCAATGTATAAGCAAGCATGCCAAGGAAAAAATCTGGGGCCTTACAGCCCAAAATATCGGTTGGCTATAAAAGACGGTAATAAAGTACAATATTTTTTACTAATTTATAATCTGGTTCAAGGGTATAAGCTCCTCTGTAAATTCTTCACGATTTGAAAAGTCAAATAGCAACATAACGATCTTATTGATTTGAACTGGCTAGCTGCAGACCGTATAGCGAGTTTGTGGATCGACTACTTTAATACGAAACCATCCATTTGCATGAAACTCTCTTTCGATATCTGAGAGGAAGAAGCAGATTTTCAAAAGCTCTTCGTAATATAATAAAACTAGGTCAGCATACGTTTAGATCTATAGGTAGGTGTTTGATTTGGCATATTCTTTGCATAAAAAGGAATTCACATTTTGCTTAGACTACCCAATAAATTCAGGGTGTTACCAGTTAAATTTTTGACAATTAATAAAGCGTCAAGCTAATTGCAGAACTACAAGACATTTAAAAAATTTATTGGGAAGTTTACTGATAAAAGCCCAATATGAGGTATGTTGCTGATGTGCGCATCGAAGTGCGTATAGGCTAGTTCAGGTTATTATATTGCAATTCATCTGGCAAAAGGTGATACTTAACTTAATAATGCGGCAAATGGTCACCTCTGTGGCTCTTCTCCCGATTCCTGCAAATTTTGCTTGGAAAAATTGCTAACAGACTGGCAGACAAAAAGAAAGTCTGTTAGCAGACAAGTTCGAAAAGCATTTAAATTACATGGCAACCCTTTCAAAAATTTTACCATTAACTTCTAGCGGGAATACAAAAACAAATACCGACCAACAACAAACTACACAATGACATCGTTTACAACATCAATACAAATCGTGGCGATTTGTTTAAATCAAATTGTAAAAAATTAAGGAAAAAAAAACACAACCAACCAAATACCGTATGATCGTGTGTGAAGAAGATGGGCTGGAAAAAAATTTAAACAAGTTAACACGCACTTATTCGGGCCAAAAAAAAAAGCAAAAACAAAACACAAACTGAAATCGAATAACAAAAACATACATCATTTGGTTGTTAAACAAATCGTGACTTTAGGCTTTTTGGTTGTTGCTGCTGATGTTTTAGTTGTTGTTGGTTTTTTTGTGCGGTGTCACCAAAAATTTGTATTGACTTTAAATTAATTAAAACCACAAGCAATTGGCATGATTATTTTAACATAAAGCTAAAGCCTAACTTTGCTTTGACAGCCTTTTACTGCAACATATCTTCTGGTCTTTTATTTTCGATTAAAGTTAAAGGTTTTTCTTTTTAAACTTTGTCCTTCCCGAGGGAATTTAATACATATTTTATGGTATAGAAAAACGCAAGTTCATATTGCTTTTGTAAAGCTGGCAAAAATTTAAAGCCAACTACATATAATTGGGGACAAACGTACAGATGTATGATTTTGTTTTTTTCGTATTTTTTTTAAATAAGAGCATGAATATGGTTACGTGTAAATGTGTGTAAATATTTGAAATTTTGGAGCTTAAAATTTAAATCTCTATAAAATATCTCGACATTCATTGTTAACCCAGAAAAACGTGTGCAAAACCAACAAAAGCAAATGAATGATTGATCTTTTGTAATCACACCAAGAAACAGGTGATTAATTGTTTATTTGCTTTGTGTTCAAGCTTTAAAAAAATGGTTTCGTATATTTTTTTTAATTGGTTTTTTTATTGTTTTTAAATATATATTAATATATTTATCTTTTTTAAATATTTGGCTTTCAACATTATTTTTAGCAAGTGCTTGTGTACTTTGTACTACCATATATTGCAAGATTTTTTTGAGTAATATTTTAAATTTTACTTTTATCTTTTGAGTTCATTTACTTAAATATGAATTTTAAAAACCTGAATGAAACCCAAGCTGACACCTGAACATAAAATAACAATTACTTGTAAGATTTTTAATTTATTTTAGATATTTGCTTTTATTAATGATTAATACTTTTTACATAAAGACTGGGTGTGGGAACGGTGACTTGTTATAAATATCAACGTAAACACAACCGATTTGTATATGAGTTTTTTTAATTATTATTTTAAGGTGTTATATTTATCCAAACTTTAGATCTTAAGTATTCAGCTGGTTTTTTTAAAATAATACAAGTAAGAAAGTTATACTCGGTCAAGCATGACCACAGTATATCCTACATCACATTTTTATGGGGATTATGCAAAAAACTAGATCGATGAGTCCTTTATTTAGTATAATAGTTGGCGGCAAAAAGATAAACATGTGAGCTAAATGTTTAAAAGGTGAAGTAATATTCCAACAATTTATTCTTCAAAGTGCTTATTTCAAGAGGACTTTTGTAGGGGGCTTTATCAGAAAATAGAACTATCATTTTCACAAATAATAAGCTTTGTACCAGTACCAAAAAATATATTTGGGTAAATTTTCATCAAAATAGCTTAAAACTTGCGATCATGTGATGGACATCCAGACGGTAGGATGAACGGACATGCACAGATTGAAACAGGAAGTGATTTCAAGTCGATCGGTACACTTGAAGATGGTTCTCAGACCATTTATTTTGGACATTACAAACATATGCACAAACCCATAAAACACCCCCCCCCCCCCCCCCTACCACATTTGAGGTGTGTGCTTAGAAATGATTTTTTTATATACTTTAAATGTTAAATATTTTTTTAATGAAAATTTTAAAATTTTGATCTAAATGTATAGCCGCAATTATTCTGACACCAATTCCAGAGCGCTTTAAAATAGGTTCCCCTTACAAAAAGGCTTTCTATAACTGTCGAAAAATGTTTTTTTATGACATCAAGTAGCTTATTCGGTGTCATCTATTTATTTTTCTTTGGTATAATTCATACTTTTTTCGATCGTAAACAGGTTCCCATCAAGACCCTTCAAACTTAAGATGTATGTTCAGATAATTGGCAAAACAAAAAACAAATAGGCAATTATGGAAACTAAAATCTTCTGGTCGTTTTTTAAAAGAGTAAGGAGTAATGCTGGTTTCTTAGTTCCTGATCTATCTACAAAGGTCAAAAGAAAAATACCAAAACAGTTGAAAAGCTAACCTTTCGATGAATTATTTGAAGGAAATCCACATTTTCCGAACTAAGAAAAGTATTTTGGACCTATCCGGACCTATTCTTTATAGGTAATGCAGTTAAAGGCATTTTATCAAATATAAATATTAGTAAGTCTCCTGGCACCACCAATAACTAAACTTTTCAGCGATATGTACCATATCAATGCAATCCCCATATGCTAAAATGTAGCAAATAAAATCCTGTTCGTGCAAGTCTAGCTGCCCTGAAAGTTGCTGTTCGATATTCTTCAAGAATACAGGAGCAGGGGTTAACTGCCACGTTGCTAACTGTTTTAATTCTAATGTGTAATTAAGCGATGCGCAGAATTACTTTTGCAAAGGATGTTCCACGATAAGTTATTAGCCTCTCTAAGATTTAAATTTACGTCACCTTTATCCGACCAAAAAAATGTAACAAAACCTTTATGATAAACTTGTGCCCCAAAATCTATTCTGGAGTTACTTGACAGTGTAGAAGAACCCTGCGGCGTCTGGATATATAAATTCATTCAAGTATCGTCGTTATATAGGATGGGTTTAACTTTAGAATATTTTTTCTGTCACTTCCTATTTTAAAAAAAGTTAAATGATATATCCCCAAATGGGTGCAGTACATAAATAGAGGACGTTTTGTAAACGTACACTCGATAAATTCTTAACAGACATGACTTTACCCAAGGTAATAATAACCAGATATATAACACAACAATATTAACAAACTTAACCATAACATACAAATAAATCTAAGATTTTAGACTTAACAGCATCCTACTTTCCAATGATTCTTTAACTTAGAATTCCATACGGAACTCATATATGACGCTTTAGAAATATATTTCATGCATACTTAGTACCAATAACATATAATTTGTAATTGTAAAATAATTGACCTACATCTTATACCTAACAAAGTAATAAGGAGATGATGAAGGAAGAAACTTAATATATAATTTGCATAACACTCCTGCTTCCTGCCATAACAATTCAAAACCAAGTGTCACAAAAGAAAGCGTTAATATGTACGTACAAGTGGTTGTGACATGTAACAGCAAAAGTAGCAACAATAAGAAGAGCTTTATATGGCAAAAAAAAAGAAAACAAATTTAACCGCACCTCAGAGCCATAAAAAAATTAAACAAAAAGACAATGTGCACAGAATGATACCAAAAATTTTAAAAAACAACAACAAATTTCATTAAAGGTACCACAAGTTTTTTTTGACAGCGATATATAAAATGAGAAAAAAATAAGGAGGAAGGTTTTTTCAATGAACGAAAAAAAAAATATAACATAAGCATCAAAATATATATATAAAAACACAAAACTATTTTAAAAACAAAATTTATTAAAAACCATTTATGCAACAAAAAAAGAGATGGAAAATATCACAAAAATAACGATCTAGCAATAAAACAAAGAAAAAACAAAACAATCAAAGAAATGAGGGCTCAAAGAAAATCACTTGTCTTAAAGTGCGCCAACGCAAAAATTAGTATAATGCAAAGGGTTGCCAGCTTATTAAAAAGGCTCACAAAATATTTTAGTTAGCTTTTGAGCAATAAGGACAAAATTAAAATAAATAATTTTATATTTAATGTTTAAATTTTAAACCATAAAAATTAGTTTTTTAATATTACAAAGTTTTGATTTTTGAAAAAAAAAATTTTATATCTTAAGAAGGCATAATGGCAATATAATATCAAAAATGCCTTCGATTCATTATCTTAAAACTTAATCTCAGTGATATTTTCTTAACATTAAGTCAGCCTTATTTGAACAATCTTGCATTGGCAGCTCTGTTTTAAGTCATAAAAAAAACGCAAAAAAGTTAAAAAGTTTAAACTGCAAACGCTTTTGTCTTAAAATTGTTGCTGTTGTTATTGTTGAAAATTATTCTGGCAATAAAATAAAACGTCAGTTATTGTTAGATTTAAAGAGGATGCCACGGTGTCAACAATAATAACAACTACAGTCTTACAAACAGCTAACGTGTAAGGTAACGTAGAAAAATGAAAAACATGAGTATCATGATGATGCTTAGTATCACGATCATGATCATCAAATTAAAAGCCGGCTCTTAAGGTTCAATTATACGTGCCTTAACATAACCCCATACCCATAACCGTTGCCATAAAAACCAAAACTCAACTGATTTCTATGGTTATGGTTATGGCGTAATGGTAACTC